>CACRXP010000816.1:119566-139768 GCA_902702965.1 Spirometra erinaceieuropaei
ACGATCTCCCTCAGTCAGTCGTGGAGGCTACATCCCTGCAACTCTTCAAGAAACGCTTGGATGATTATTTGTGTCCCTTGATTTCCCTCGACGGTCTGAATCTGAACTAATACCCCTGGTCCAGACAAATATTTTCTCTGAGCAATGCTACTCAAATGAACCAAGTACTGTTTTAATAGTGAACATTTTTTGTTCGTGTACAGTTATTCTAACGAGCTGACATGTAATCAATAGGGTTTTCAAAGGCTTTGCCTATTATCCTTACCAAATAAACTGAATAAACTGAATAAACTCTTCAAGGACGTAAGTAAAATGTTCGAAACGAACTTAATGTGACGGAATGCCGTCGAGCACAGAAACATGTTTTGTTGTAAACGAATCCAAATCCTTCCCTGTAGCACAACATGCAAAGATATCAACGAGATTTATAGGAAACTAGAGAGCTAATTATTTGGAACTGGTTTCTACGATAGACTACTTCAAAACTGATTAAGTATATTCAGTTGCACCTATAGGTAAGTCGCACATACTACGCTAATGTGGGATTACTCACTCTTCTCCCAGTGCTGGAAGAGCACGGCATCTCAACGAAATATGAGGAAGTCGGATTTTAGCATAATGAAGAACGAATTAATGTCAGTGAATTGGAATTGTTTGCTCAAGGGGGATCCAGACGATAACTGAAGATCGTTTTAGACTATTTCACTAGGCCTGAATCGGCGTATTTGCCCAATGAAGATACAAAAGACGACTATTTTCTCTGCCTAGTTAACCAGAAACCTGAGTAGACAGTTATGAAAGGAAAAGAAAAAAATAAAGAATCAGTAAGCCTTGAGTATTTTCGTCGCCAACAAAATGTGATCAGATATGCGCCCGTCAGGCAAGGAAAGACTATGAATCCAGAATTATCCTGCAAACTAAAAAATCCCAAGATTGCGTTCCATTATATCAACAGTCGACTGAAAAAGAAGTACTCAGTCACAGTACTTAAGGATGATAATTATGCTGAAGTTGTTGAAAACGGCGAGAAAACCGAACGCTTGGGTTGGTTCTTTGTCGCATTATCCGCCAGAGAAATGGAGCTTCGGAATGCTAATTTCAACGGTACTGATATTATTGTTATCATTATTATTGTTGCAGAAGCCGATTCAGTGCTTGAATCTTTAATCCTCCCGGCATCTGTTGTGAGAAGAGAGCTGCAGAGTCTCAAAGAAGCAAAGTCTTTGAGTCCAGACAATCTACTGCCCAGGCTCTCCAGAGAAATGGCGAACAATCTCTCATAACCACTATCGCATATCTCTCCTTCTTCATTAAATATCTACCCGATATACAAGGCGATGGCTCGAACTAATGCTAAAAATTATCGGCCCGTCAACCTCACATGCATTTACTGCAAAATTATGGAAACCCTGCTTACGAAAGTGACAACGAAGTTCCCGAAGGGGAGTCACTTTCTCTCGGGGCCCCAGCACGGCTTCGGACAGAACCGCTCATGCCCTTCAGCTTACTACTTTCAAGTGGGCAGCGGACTCGGGCAATGAACGGGGATGGTAATGTCAACGTCATCTACACTAATTACATGAAGGCGTTCGACAGCGTCCCATACAAACACCCAATTAATAAACTGTCTGATATTGGAATAAAAAAGCTGCTGACATGAACCAGAGATTTTCTAACAGGGAAATCCCAATACTTGTACGTTGAGGCCTCGAAGTCAACCTCTATATTCATTCTAAGTTGTGTGCCCTAGGGCTCAGTATTAGAGCAGTTGCTCTTCCTACTTTACATCAATGACTATGTCGACGAACTATGATACAGCGCCGTCAAATTTGTTGGCAAGGTTAAACCGTGGGGAGTCATCATATCTGACGCAAAAAGACACACACTTTAAGAGAGGGTCAACTAACTTGACGGCTGGTCAGCTCGTCGGCTCCTAAATTTTTATGTGGGTAAATGTGTATTACTGAGACCCTGTAACAGAAATATCAATAATGTATGTATGTATGTATATTGAAGGGTTACAGGCAGAGCCCTTGATGACCCTATTTATGTACAGTGCTTTCGCAGATTCATACTCAAAAATAAAATAAAATTGCAGGCATTTAAAATGTGATTGAGTCACAGTTCAATCGTAATCATAAGGTAGTGCATAGGGTCACTGTAAATTAGTGCGGAAGATAGTATATGACAGATTTTACAAAACTGGCTGTGCATAGTCATGCTGTACAAGCCGATTTCTGTCGAAAACTAGACGAGCAAGTTTTCATTTAAACACACAAACTGTGTCAGCCGTCACCATCTCGCTTGGAAGCGAGTTCCACGGCCTGACAACCCGCTGGCTGAAAGAAAATTTTCGCTGGTCTTAACGTGTTCGCTCATTCCCGACTTTGAATGCATGGCCGCGTAGTTGGTTTGTACGGGCGAACTCAAAGAAGTCCTCTGCCCTTAATGAGCAACCCTGGCCGCGAACAATCCGGAACGTCCAGAGTAGACTGCAGTTTATTTGTCTATAAGAGAGAGGGACTAGGCCAAGCAAATTTAGCCTCTCCTGATAAGACAAATGCTTTAGACCGTCGACCATCTTTGTGGCTCTGCGTTGCACCTGTTCGAGTAAGTTGATATCCTTCCTCATCCATGGTGAAGCTGCTGGCATTCCATACTCTGGATGAGGTCTTACAAAGACAACAAAGAGTCTTTCGAAGAGTTCAGGAGGAAATATTTTAAATGCACGTCTGATCCAGTGTAGAGTACTAGTTGCCTTCTGGACCATCTTTCTGCAGTGTTCTGATGGCGATAGATTTGTGGTCGTCCATACACCCAGATCTCTGTGTCTTTCCACAGTTTCTAATCTCGTCCCGTCAATATAGTACTGGTGTTTGGGAGAGGCATTGCGGCCGGTGTTCAGGTGCAAAACCACGCATTTGGACACGTTAAACTTCAAAAGCCATCTGTTCGACCAAGCACACAGTTTGTTGATGTTCGACTACAACTTCTCTGCGTCATCATCACACTTGATTTCACTCCATATTTTTATGTCCTCCGCGAACATGAGGGCCTCGAAATTCACCTCGCTGATGCTGTCATTAACATACATCAGGAAGGGTACTGGGCCTAAGACAGAACCCTGTGGGACACCACTTTCCACCATTACCCATTCCGAGGTAGAATTACTAACGACGATTCTTTGTAGTCTGGAGGACAGAAAACTCCTGATCCACTTAAACATTCTCCTTGAATCCCTACATCCCAGATCTTTTGCAAAAGAAGCCTGTGTGGGACGCTTTCAAAGGCCTTCTTGAAGTCAAAAAATATGACATATACTGGAAAACCCTTACCGGTAGCTCGTGTCCATTTCTCGTGCGAGTAAAGAACACTTGTTAGGCAGGAGCGCCCTGGACGAAAGCCGTGTTGGGCATCGCACAATATTTTGTTCTGTTCCAGGTATTTCATCAAGTGTCTTTTGATAATGCGTTCCATTATTTTACACGCGATGCAAGTAAGACTGACAGGACGATAATTTCCGCAGTCAAGTCTTGAGCCTCCTTTATGGATCGGAGTAATCAGTGCACACTTCCATTCTTCCGGTAGCTCGCCGTCTTCAGATGACTTTTGAAATATTGCGGATAAGGGTTTACACAGTTCATTAGCAAGTTCGCGAAGTGCTAGGGCGGGAATTCTATCCAGGCCAGGCGATTTGGCAGGTTTCAGCCGGAGTAGCTCGGCCCTAACAATGGTAGATGAAGAGTGGTTCCTCGGTTAAGGAGGGTAGGGAGGGGATAGGATGGGGAAGGGTACTGGGAGGAGAGGTTGTTTGGCGAATGGATGGATGGGCAAATATAGCACTAGGTTCTCGGGTGAAGACGGACTGAAAGAAGTCGGAAAGGAGGGACGCTTTAACCTGGTCATCAATCTCCACTTTGCCATCTGCAGACCTGAGGGCAGGGATTAGCTCCTGAGTCCTTTTAGTGCTTCGTATATAACCATATAGAATTTTCGGATGCACCAACGAATTTCGGAGTATGTTCAGTTCAAACTTCTTTCGCAGCTTTGAGTCCTCACTTTTACAGACGTTTCGTTGCCGCTTATATTCCTGTAAGTGTTCGTCGGAGCCAGTTAGTCTGTAACGCCTCCACAGACGATTTGTTTTTCTGAAAGAGGCCTTCAAGTCCGGGTTTATCCATTTTGGGCGCTTTGTGATTGTCTTCCTTCTAAGAGGACAATTGGAATAAACAATCTCTTTCAGTAAGGAACTGAAAGTATTCCAGTTATCGATTGCTCGACCATGCAGTTCAGTCTCCCATGATATAGCTGCCGCTTCCCTCCTCATGAGAGAATAGCCCCCTTTTCAGATGTTTCTCTCCCACCTCTCGGGTTGGGCGGGTTTGTAAAACAGTGAGTACTCGAAGTAGAGCGTGATGTGGTCGCTTGACCCTAATGGCTGTCGGTCCTGCAGGTCTAACACGTTTTCCTCCTCTCGGGTAAAAATAAGATCAAGGCAGTTCGACTGCTGCCCTTCCCTGACCCGTGTTCCAAAAGTAACATTCTGGCAGAGAAGTTTGTCCGTTGCCCATTGTAGTAGTTTGTGATTAAAGCTGTCTTGCGGCCCTTGTGCAGTCCACGTTAGCCAATCAATGCCAGGAGCGTTAAAATCCCCAACGATAAGGACGTCTTTCTTCTCGCTAGCTTGGTACAGTTCGGATATGAGCATGAGATCTTGGTCAGAAGTATGGTTAGGTGAACGGTACACTACCGAAAGCGTCAATGATCGGACATTCTTAGTAGATATGGTAACGCTTAGCAGTTCCACATCCCGTACCGGTCTGTGTACATCAGTCATAGCGCTTAGCTTGCAAGTGACATAAATTATGACTCCTTCCGAGATTTCCATTATGGGCAGCCCGTTTCAAATGTTAAGGAACAGACAGGACTCGGCGTCCCTATGACCTCCTCGTCGAAACCGTCGTATTAGGGCCTAAAGGCAGTCAGACGCATAACCCAGGTTTTGTTTGCGCCGAAACAAAAGTTCATTCAAATCGACAAAGAGTTAGGTTTGTATATCAGTACATTTAAATCGTAATAGACATTGCCTTTGAAAACCCTATCGAAAAAGGCACGAGCGATATCAAACTTCAAATAAACATACAACGAAAATGTTTTCAGTAACATGTACACTTTTATAGAATGGCGACATTAACAGTGTGGGTCGGCAACTCCAGAACACTCAGTTGTAGGCGATAACGGTAAAACGAAATGACAATCATCCTCATTAGAGGTAGGTGTACGCAAGGCGTTGGTTTGGTATAACAGAACTGTTCTGTCCAGGTAAGCGGTATTTTCAGACAAATACACATCCGGCCTTTGTTTGAATATCTCCGTTGTATCCGCCATTATCACATACTCAGAAAGCCCCTTTCGGGCACTGGCGTCTCACTGGGACAAAGAGTACCTGGGAACGTCCAGGTGACATCGCGATCCTCGAAGTTTAAATAAGTTCGCCCACATGTTAGTTGTTGTGGTCAAGACGAAGAAATCATCGAGTTTTAGGGCACAGTTCCGGTTCCTCAAAATCCGTTACGTCTGCATTAGATCTCCTCGCATCTGCCTGTACTCAGAAGGAAATAGGTTAAACTCCTCGAATCTTCAGCTGCAAATTAAAGCCTGTAGGCCTTCCACAATTTTGGTCGACCTTTCCTGAACTCTTGCCAGCAGGTCATGGTCTTTTTTCAGCTACAGGCCCCATGCTTGTGTTCCATGTTCAAGTTGTGAGCAAATTAACGTTCCGTATACTTTTCCAAAAACGTCTTTGTTTATATCTACGAAAGTTCGTTTAATGGCAAAGAGAACACCCGTTGTCCTTTTGGGCGCCCTAAAGCATTGAGAGTGGGGCTTAAGAGACGACAAAATTTTGATCCCAAGGTCTTTTGGTCACATTTTAAAGGGACCTTCTGTCCAGACCTGGTGTCCGTGGTCCAAGAACGACTACTGGCAAATGTAACAAGTTAGGCGAGAGCCACGAAGATGGTGAAGAAGTTTGATCACCCACGTTGAGAAACCAAACTCACTAAACGTAATCTGCTTTCCCTGTACTACAGGCAACTGGGCGATGACCTTATTCAAAACTTCCGGATTGTCAGAAGACGTAAGGGCGCCCTATACTTTGATGACATTTTCGAATATGCTGCGACGGCCCATCTGGGTGGTCATCCCCTTAAACTGAAGAGGAAGTAGGTCTCAACATAACTCAGACGGATAGCCTTCCTGCAGAGGGAGATCAGAACATGGAACGGACTCCCAGACGCGGTAGTTATCCCCAAAACTCCTTAACTATTTAAATGCAAATTGGACATTGATTTGCTGAGAAACTACTTTACATATAATCACGACTGTGTCACTGGCGGCAGTTTGCGGCTGGCTCGCATACACCTACGACTATAAACATTCCAGAATTACCGATGCGACAAGTAATCATGTTGCTATTTTCGGATTTAAATAATTATATCAGGGCCAAAAACCTCATTGCCTTAATAAATAACTTGAATTGACTCCAACTTGTACGTAAGATTAATAGAGAATAGCGAAAACTTCACTCACATGCCAAGTCCTGACACCTAGTTTTTGCAATATCGTCCGCATCTTAAACACTGATGAAAAACAGACATGTGAAACCCTCAATTATATCATTAGAAACCCTGTTTTCAATTGGTTTCTAAATACATTGCTATCACACCTCTTACATAGCGACGATTTTCGCGGTTCCTGTTGTCAGCTCCTGCATTTCGACCACATGAGGTTTGGCGACGCTTACGGTGGAAGCCTCACTATTCGCCGTCTACTAGTAGTTTGGTCGTATCTCCCTTCCCCACTCCACGACTGGGTTCGAAGCGTACTGTGGCCGATCGCGTCTGGGTTCCTCTCGTCTGGCCACTTTGGTGCGAATAGTCTCATTCGGCGTATCAATCCGGCCCAGATGATGTCAAATGTGAAGCCCCTATACAATACCACATGCAGGCCAGTCCTGTCTGACCCGCATACGTGCCCCTCAAGGCTGACATTTATTGCCACCGTGACGATGACCGACAACAATCCGTTATATACCGCGGCCTACAGGCCAGCCCTGTTCGCATTTTTATGTTATTATTATTAGCGAGGGTTCTTGTCTCCTGTAGATTTAATCCATTGATTTGTAATTGTTAAGTGAGGTTTTTCACCGCTCGCTCATCATTTTTTAAAGGACTACAAATTCAGAAACTATGAATTGCATTTTGTACAGATTCTGCCTGCCTCGTTTAAAATTCTACGTAAATTTATTTTTACTTGCTTTGATGGGACCCCGACGGGTCTTTAAAAATTATTATTGTTATCATTATTCCTGTTCATAATATTTTTTGTCAGGTAACAAAAATACAGAAAACCGCTTTGTTTTCCGACCAATTTAGACGTTGTCTGCGAATTTGGCTCTTTCTGTTTGTCTCGCCTACAGTTCCCAAATTAATTCCTTCCGATATTCTTTAATTCGTTTCGGGGCGTACCTATCTGTTACCCTGTGTCCTTTACTTTCTTGCACTCATGCCTGTTTACGTTTCTCTTGCAAACATTTTGTGGCTCCACGTGAGTTCCGCGACAAAAGGGTAGTTCGCACTCTACTATCTTGATTACTCGTGCAAGGAATAACTTAACAACTGACAGAATCTGGAGCATCTTGGGATCAACCTTCATCCAATTTTCGTCGTTGCTTAGTTTTGTATGGTGTTGCTTGACTTGGTTTGTTGAGTAAACAGGAGCGATTTGGGTGTTGGCGCTGTATAGAGTGTTGTTTACCATGAAGTCTTTCAGAACGTCATCAATCTTCCTCTTTTTGAACATTGTAGCCCAGTTCACATTTATTGGGGCGGATAGGTTCCATGAAGCTACTCCAGAAGAGGCTTTGAAACTTAAAATTGATAAACTCACTTCTCTCCCTCGGAAAAACGGATTGCTCACGATGACCGACGCAGATATTGACGTGTTGGCCAAACAACACCCAAGGAATTATTCTCTTTTAGTCCTTATTGGTACCGAAGTTAAGGATTGTGAGGGCTGTCGGTAAGGATTTTTCCGTTCCTTGTATTGGGTTTAGTATTGCTCGGGAATTTTTGGAAAACATCGCCTTGGGTTGGGATGGAAAATCTCCTTTATCCAATGATTTGTTTTTTGCCTCGTATGATTTTTATTATCATCAATCACTTATTAAGGAGGTAAATCTGTTCGTCCGCTTCTTATCCGGTGGTTGTTAGTTTGGCATCGAAAAGGCCCCCCACATGATTCACTTTCCTCCTACAAGTTACCCGTCGAGCGGTGACCAACTCTCTGACGGTAATATCCTGATGTCTGAAGAACGTCTTGCTCATTGGATACACTTGAGAACAGGGCACCTCGTACGTGCATTTCCCTTAAACTCTTTATTTGCAGATCGTGCCTCGTACTCGGCCTGATTATACAAAGATCAAAGTTGTTGGTGTGGTAGCCATCGTTCTTGGGCTTCCGCTCGTCTTCGGATTCGTAACTTTCCGAACCATGTCGGCATTTGTCAGCCTGGTAAGAGTTGTCTAGTGTCACACCATTTAATTTATTTCAAAAGGTTCCCTTTATTACGATCAAAATCACGCTGTGACTTTGAACAAGTGCATAGGGTGTTTAGTCCCTTCCTCGGTGAATATTTGCAGAAGTCCCGCTGAAAAATTCATCCTATGCAAGTCAAGCTGTAATAAAAGGCGACGACCTCAGCACAAGCTGAAAATGTTTGTCTGCATCAAGATGATGCAGGAGAAGTAATTCGAAAAAAGTCCTCGAAGATGTAAATGAGAGGAGTCGCGTCTGTGTGTTTAGCGCTCACTAAAAATGTCCAGTGTGGTCGGCTGTTTGGTGAAGCATATGCTGACTTCAAGAGGTATATTTCAAATTAGAAAGGGGCCTAGAAGAATACTTTTTCATGTAGTCGCCGAGCACGCCTTCCGTGATTCTTCACGACGCAATTAGACGACTGTTAATCACAAGTTATTTAAAACCACTCTCGGTTATTGCATGGTCGAAACCTGACGGCATTGTTTAGGGCGATGACCTGAGCCAAGGGTGATGTGTAGAAACTCAAGGGGACAAGATTTGACGTTTGCCCCCTTGTCTTTCCTAGGGTTGAGACGTGTTGTGACCGCTTTAGCCATAACCCATTCGTCCTGTCATCTCTTGCGTCATACCTTCCAAAGTAAAAATCTGTTCATTTATGCCATACCTTGTGCCATACTTAGGGCAATTTGAACTCATCCGATGATCTATTTAGTAGTTTGAACCGAATTGCGTAGCCACTGCTGAAGTACCGTCATATTTATTGGCGTAAAGTGAGAGAGAAGGGGCAGTATCCTTTATTTTCGAAGCATTGTTCCAATTCTTTAACGAAAACCTAAATTTCCGGCCCGGAATACAGATTTATAGATGTCAAGAGAGTTGGTCGACTTGCATAAAAACCGTGCTATTATGGTGACAACGTGATTTTCGATTTCTATAGGCACATTAGGTATCCCACCAGAGATGGTACTGAGCGTTAATATACCGATGTTCGGCATGCGCTACGCCGGAAGCCACGACGCTTAGGACAGGAAGACTTTGCAACCACTAATTCAGGGTGATGGAGATGGGCATCACCCACAATGCCATTTTACTAAGATGTCAGTCGAAAAAGTATGTAAGAAATACTGACCGAGTAAGGGAGCATTCTGAGCTGTCCTCGATTATTCTTCCCGTAGAATCTTGCCGGCCTCTATATTTGTGACGTGTCTTCAGTACAGGCGGGTCACAGATTAGTTTCCGAGGAATTTTGCTCAATACTTTTTCTCCCACCGTCTTGTCTTGTTTTGAGGTTTTATACAGTAGTCTGTGTGCCAGACTTCAACTTTTTATGCTATGATAACATCGCTCCTGTTCATCGTGAAAATACCTCTTATAAGGGCAATTTCTGCATCCGCCCTCCGTGGGTGCGCCGGGTAGTCGGCATGATTTTGACTATAAGGTCCTCGTCGCAGGACTCGTCGCACAGTCAGTATCTAGTAGACGTATAATTTTGGTAGATACAAAACGTCTCTATTTTCCCCCGATGTAGTTATTCAACATGCTGCTGGGCTATTCCCATAAAATTGATTTTCTGTGGTCGCGGCATTCGGATTCGTGTGTATTTTTGGGGAAAATGAAGTCGGACAACAGAGTAATTTTAATTTTCTTGAGTAGCCGATGATCAGAGCTACTCCTAGTTCCAGGGTCCTTTCTGTCAGTAGCTCTCTATGGTAGTCCTGACAACTCGTGTCTTCGGAATGCTGTGAATTCCAAATGTTCATCACCTCGAGCGCGCCGCACATTGGCCGCGAATTGAATGTTGTTAGTTACTATCTAGTCTTCTGTTTGGACCTGCTCTGACTTAAACGATCACGTGAGGCCCCTGCAACAGCCTTATTTGGATTTTACAGATGAACGTCGTTGTGCTTTAGCGGGCGAGGCGGTTCCAGGCATTTTAGTTTTGACTGTTGACTGCTTCGTTTCAATATCAGGTCTTGATACGTAGTGGTTTCCGAGATCTTAAGATGCAGACATAATCGCACTGTCCCGAACGGCAGACCTGAGCTTGACTTACTGTCTTTTTCGCCTCACTAATCTCACGCCGCATGTCGCGACATCCGATGACCTAACTTTATCAACGCCTACATACAAACGACAGCTGTTCATTGCAGCGGTCTTCCGTCATTTCGTCAGCGGGTGTCTTTTTGGGTGGCAAATTTGGCCGTTTTCAGTTTTGAGCTTTGACATTCCCATCTCGCCTTGCCGGCGTCGCTAGGTGGGGCAAAAGATACGACATTTTTAGGACTGTTCTTATCATCGTCTGCTTTGAGTGTGCGAGACTAGACAGCAAGTATGCTTGAGGATTGCTACCTTTGAGCATATGCGGGTAATGCAGGACCCTCAGGTTCCATGAGTACGTTGCAGGCCTTCTAGCGCAGCACAATTACAGACGCTCTTACATTGATTACTCGGACTTGGATAACCGGACTTCCTTTGACGGACATTGCGCATTTCACGGCTTAAGGGGGTGCATGTAATCAGCATTTTTTTCGACCTAAATCTTTGTGCGAACACCAATTTCGGTGATTACGATAAGTTTCATGTCTTTGTCGAAGAATGCCAGCACACACAGCTGATGCATGATCTCGACATTATATATTTTATGAACGAAGTGGATAGAATTAACTCTGAAGACCTTAACTCGAAAAACAACAAGTACACATGTGTGAGTTGACGTTTGTACTTATCTGTGGTTATATTTAATATGCCTATGATCATTCATGATCTGCCCGGTCTCTTCCACTCTCGACAATTCGCGGTAGCAAATCCGGATCCACACACTTTTTTCCAGTGAAGAAGACTTGATATCGAAGGTCAAAGGGCCACTATTTCTAGACGGACCGTGGCATACCAAGTTTTGAGCTTATCTCCACTTCACCACCCTGCAGCTAGTCAATGACATCCGGTCTAGGGCAGCGTCATTGAAGTCATTGAGAGAGCGACGACGTACGCGCCCCAACCTCCTCAGCCATCCATCTCAAATGATCTGAGTTATCGCTGTTTTGACGCAACGAGTGCGGATTTCCCTTTTTGTAAAGGAATTGGTGTGCCTCACTCGAACGCTCATTTTCAGACAACTGTAATCAAACAGCTCAGCTTTTCGTTCGTCTTACACGCACATATTTCAGTATTCACAGCCATAGAAGACTGATCAGACCGATGCCAGGTTCACGCGAATTTCGTTGTTATTGTGATACCGAGATGAAACCATAGGTCCCTGCATAACCACTTGAACAACACCTATTCGAATGACGGTTTCGCCTTCGCTCGGCCCGTTTGGCAACGACTTGTCCTCGAGGTACTCAAAGTTGTTAACATCTTTAAGCCGTTAGACACTACTCACGAGCGTTATGCCCTCTTGGTCAGGAATGCAGTTTATACAAACTGGGGTTTTCCCTGCTAGTGCACTCCATTCCGTAGGCCACTAAAGCTTGAGACTGGCAGATCAGTATCGCCTGGTCGGTCAGGTGGTGTCCCACTACAATTTCAACAGTTTGAAAGCCTCACGAACCCTTTTGAGAACGTAATTTAGGACAATAAACAGCCCTATCGTATTCCAGACCGAATAATAAGCTTTCGGAAAAGGTTGTCGTCGACCCTCTCAGTCGATCAGCAGTAATCTTTGCCTGAAACAGTACCTTTTCTCCACGTTACTCGTCGTATTGACTTACAGTGAACGAAATCGAGTGTTACAGAGAAGCAACTAACGCAGACACTCCGTTTTAGCTATAACGGAGCTCAAGAGAATGCCTCAATGTGAATTGGAATCGCAGACATACTGAAAATGTCTAAGAATGACTATGCCAAAAATTTATGGAACTTATACGGTCTTCTTATTACGTATTTGCCACTATCGTAATCTTAACCTGCGTAGTTCTCACTCATTTTTTGCGCACATATCGTAACGAGATCGCTGTAGTCGCGTCTCAAATGCACAAAAAACACGCAGACCTGCGTTGAAAACTCCCTTAACTTGTGTACTCACTCTCCTTCCTCCATGCCGTTGCTAATGAATGTACTGGGGCTTTTTTTTCTCTGAAGGCCGTCATACTGAGCATGCTCTCCGGCGCCATGTGGATCTCCATAAACTCGCCACCCTGGGTCATGTCAGATGGCAGAAAGGTGGGTAAATTTTCATACCTTATTGCCTTATTAACTCTTTTTTAGACCCACCTCTATTATCCTTCGCGTGGAGCTCAGCTGGCCTTTGAGGCAGTCATCATCTTCAGTCTATGTATCCTTTTTTGGGGAGCTTATCTTCTTTGCAGTGACCAGGAGAAGTTGGCAGCTGCATGAAATGACGTGAAGTGGCCGCCCCCTTATGCCTTACCTCCACGAAAATGGGACAAGCTACACGCCGAAACAGTTCCACCTGTCGGAGAAACCAGCCAAGGATTGCTGACATGTACTTCGTCTCGGTTGAGTTCTGTCTTTAGTCTAGTCCGGTCAGTAGGATGGAACCGGACCAGGAGAAGGCATCTCTCAGGATTGATGACCGTTAGCTTGAAGAAGTAGGCTTCTGTAAAATGGGCAGAGTAAGGACGGCATTGTCTGCCGAATTGATGCTGCCCACGCGACATCTCCGTTGCCACTAAAATTCGCGTGTACCGTGTATCCGTCCAGTCCGTCCCTCACTATGGTTGTGGGTGCTGGGCTGTGCATGTGGAGGATGAGCGAAAACTACGCCAAAAGACCAACGGAGTAATGTTCGATGGTGTGTGAAACCTTATTGGACGACGTGCTGCATTCACCATGTGGTTTAGACTCCTTTAAATGGAATTTACTTACCAGATCCGTACCCAATCAGGTCCGAACATATTACCACCACGTGGTCGGCAACTACCTATTCTTCAGGCTGGAAAACCTGCTTATTTCGCAGGTAGCGTACTTAGAAAGCCATTTTATTATTCTGCGCCTTGGACGTGCCAGATACCCCGCAGGCTTCATGCTTCATGTTTCCTCTTGCTCCGGTGACCTTGCGTCTGTATATATAACCAGGTTTCCACTACTTTCTGGATGCTGTTCGCAGAAGATGCTATCGGTAAGGTGTCAGCAGGGGTATTTTGCTGCTGTTGTAAATGTTAAGAGAAATCCTTGTCTCATCCCCAGTCAGCTTGCATAACGCCACTTTCCTGAGACCGGCTGAAGGCTTAGCAGACAGTCTTCCATGAGCGGGCTGATTTTGATATCCGTAGATCTAGTGTTGTGGTCCCCATTATGGCTCCTGAGTTGGAGGGTTGACGTCACTCGGGACCTTGCTTCATGCACCAACCTTTGTTCCCATTTTGCTTCGTTTCCCGCCTTCTAAATGTATTTCCTATCATGCGCGTTTTCGCATCCGCTGGTGATCTGGCGGTTTTCATTGAGGGTAAAGCATTTCGATGAAGCCCACCTCATCCGGGGTTGGCAGTGGCATATCTTTCCCTTAACTCACTGCCGCAGATGCCTGCACCAACCTCGGGATCGTGTTGCTCACGCAAAAATGTCGGAAACTGAAGGGCGCGAAGCAAATTGGTAAGTGGTTATTTTGCAGTACCTGTAAGTTACTTTTGTGTATATGATCTGGCCCAACTACCCTTATCGTGGACTGATATACCCAAAGTGGAAGGCGGACCGTACGTGGCACGCGTAGACGGGCCGTCCAGCGTTGCCGGCCGCCCGCCTCCGACCGTCTGGACCTCGTCATCGTACCAAGGTGGATGAGGGAAGGGAGCGTGCGATAGACACTGTGAAAGTCTGCCTCATAATAAATGAATTCACGTGTAAGTCACTAGTGCCGCGCTCACTTCGTGAGTCACGCGGTGAGAGTTGTCGAATGCGACGACGGACAGTTATAGTCTGGTCGGGGTTCTTTGGGTTTGAGCGAGAGGACCGTTTTTGAGACCGGTGGTTCTACCGCATTCCTACGTGTGACTGCCGCCGACTCTGGGGAGATTCCTCGCTCGCATAGGTACATAAAGGCGCCTTACTCGTGGTCTTCACACCACCACCACCACCACCACCACCACCACCACCACCACCACCACCACCACTACCATCCTTGTTTTGCTGCACAATACTAGCTTTTCTATCCGCAGGTAATGACATATTACTTATTCAACAAACCAAGTTGAGGAGGATCAGCGCGGCTAAGGTTAGTAGTGAGGACCCCTCCTTAGAAAGCGGCCGGCAAAAATCCGTTTGGGTGACAAGTGACAGGCTGCAGGTTTCATTGTTAGGAAGGTGGATCATGCATACTTTGCTTACATTCGCATCGGGACCGAGGCCTCAAGTCGCATCAGTCCCTCGAATTGGGCTTCACTCTGACGTGCGGCTCGTATGGGATGCGCAAAAGAAAAAAGGGATAACGAGCCCGATGTAGCTGATTTTCATTCCTTATTTCCTTACGATAAACAACCATGTGCTTTTCGTAACTATCACGACCCGCAAACAGTAGGAAGGTTCTTAACGGTCGCTTTGACCCGGCTCCCCTATGGGCTAAGGATCCGACTGCAATGGCCCGAAATATAGCCTTTATGACAACACCTCGTTAAGAGGTCGGAGCTCGTCTTCTTTGAGTACTGACCCACATGAACTTGGCGGCCAGGTTGTGTGTGGAACGCGTAGACAGCCGTCTTACCTTGCCAGTCACAGTGGCCACGCCAACTTCAGTTGTCTTGATTCTGTCCTTCCAGCGTAAAGCAGTGGACATAAGAGAGGGAGAGAGGCAGGCGCAGTTCCTTTTGGGTCGCTTCTACGTTTTCATCGTTCGCAGCAGACAAAAACGAATGTTTTTACGTAGTACAGGTACTAGCCTGCCTAGCTGACTAACATTTCCTAGACTAAAGGGCAGCGTCGTTGCGGGGATAAAGGTCAGCCCTGTGATTTTGCACTAACAACCAAAAAATGTCATTTTGCGCCAGTTCCCCCCACCCCGCCCCCTTTCATGCACGAATCGCACACGTACACAGTCATTGGCACCTGCGGATATTCTTCCCTCCTATTGGTTCTTGGAGTGTTTTCGTCGGTAGAAAGTACTTACCGCGTACCTGAGCCAGATCAGTTTCCCAGCTTCGAAGTAGGTAAGAGTCACCGCTGGTACGTGCTGCCAGCTGCGACTCCAGGCGCTGTGCTGTTTGCGGGTGGCGGGCTATTGAACAATTACAAGCCCACTGCCGATCCTGCCTGTTGCTGCCTACGATAAAACTAGTGCTAAGCACATTTGGGACAGCAGGGCGCATTTACTACTTCGAACCAAACCACTTTCGTGATATCCACAAACTTGAAAGTGTAGGGCATGTTGAATGACGAAAATCACCCTCTCCCCACCCTACCCAGCCTTCGGCACGCCAGCAAGCGGGATTCAAATGAATGCGTAGTCTATCGTCGCGGTCATCGCGCAGACGGTTTCAACCTCTAGTTAGTCAGCCGCCTGTTTTGATGCTGCTTATTATTTCAGTTTTGGACTTTTTTTAATGGTAGGGGGCGCTCACCGATCGTTCTTACGGAACTCAGTCGTTCCGTTGTGCCTTACGGACTCTCTCTCTCGAGCCCAACCAGCAGCCGCACAGCGGCGCCTGATATAGGCAGTATGGCATTACCGACAAAGACAAGGCCAGTCTCCCTTGTCTTTATCGGTAATACCATTCTACTTTTTTTTTAGTAACGGAGGGGTCTATTTAATGAAAAAAGAGTTTGCGGGGTGTTTGTGTGTGTGCGCGCGCCCACCGTTTTACCTTATTGTCGTCAGGTAGTGTTTTATAGGCTGACATTTTCTATTTCTTGTGATTGTACTAATGCTTATTGCTGTTATTAATGGTACTAATTCTTGCCCATAGTGTGTGTCCTCGTCTGCCTGTCGATGGCTGTGTTGGGCTTCAATCAACTGGCCGAGTACTATGCGCTCAAGACTGGTGAACTCCCCTATCAGTAAGTACTCCTTCCTTATCTTTACTTAACTCTTCCACTGAGTGGACGTCAGACCCAGTTGTATGCCGGATTCCACCCCTTCTGCACATCTAGTCACCATCAGTCTAATCAGCACCTTGCCCTAAATTTACCTGGCCGTTCGACCGTCGTTTCCGACGATATGCGCCCTGTGCTCCACAACAGGGTGAGAGCAGAGACGACAAATCTCGCTTGAGTTCGTTTGTAGTGATAGTGGACTTGCGCAGCATCTACCGCACCCTCCCATCTTCCTCACCTAGACTCAGTGTCATGACAGAGTTAAGAAGTCTGAAGCACTTTTTCCGGGTATGGACTGAAAACAGGCATGTACAGCAGAGTTTATTGGGGTCAATGAATTTCGTGACAGCTTATCAACTTCAGCCCTTCTCTGAATAAGGCTTGAATACAGTGTCGCAACACTTAGAATTGTCTATTCCCCCACCAGCCTGTCTTACGGGCGGACTACTACTACTACTACTAATACTACTACTACCACTAATACTAATACTACCACCACTACTACTACTACTACCATTAATACTACTACTACCACCACCACCACTACTGCTACTACTACTACTACTACTACTACTACTACTACTACTACTACTACTACTACTACTACTACCACTAATACTACTACTACTACCACCACCACTACTACTACTACTACTACTACCACTAATACTACCACTAATACTACTACTACCACCACCACTACTACTGCTACTACTACCACTACTACCGCTGTTACTACTAATACTACTACCACTGGCGGGAATACAGTGTCGCAACACTGAAGAAAACTTTTTCCCCCGTCTACCACCACTGATACGGCGAATACTACTAATAATCCTACTATTAGTACTACTACTACTACCACCGCCACCACGGCTGCCAATGCTACTCTATCAACGCTTACAGTATGGGTAACTAACTGCAATAATACTAGCATCAGTAACGGAGTGTTGCGACACTGGTATCCAACCCTGAATAACATAAGTGACGTATAGAAGCCTACAGCAGTGTGAATTTGTACAGAATGTCAGTGCATAAGAGCAAGGTGAAGGTTCAAGGCAATGAATAATCAGATGAAAGGCGTTCCCACAAGCATCATATAGCAAAGAGGGAGACGGAATATTAACAACAAATCGCAGTCACGAGTAACAATAGGCGTGGAGGTTACCAGGGCATTTGCAGATTGATCACGTGCTTGCACAGGTCCGGTTTCTACCTCCGTATGTAAGCTGCTTCCAAGTAACGCAAGGTTCGAGTTGTATGCGCTCGGACAAGTACTCGAAAAGCTGTTTTAGGGTCGACGACATGACCGCTATCTGACAGGTGTTTCGTTGTGGACGAATGGGGGGTTTTGCTTTCCTGTTTGAAAGGCCAATTAGGCCAATGCTCAGCGGCCCTGGTTGCCAATTGCCTTTGCGTTCGCCCAATGTACTTGCATCCGCAAGTGCATGTAAATTCATACAAGCTATTTGGGGTGGCGTGCATTGCACAGAGTTAAGAAGACCTGTGGTGGGAGAGGGCGCAAGTGGCCGGCACGGCAAAAACTCGCACCTCGCACTTACCACCATATCCCCTGATCCACAACGTACACTGGCTAGGATTTTAAACAAGAAAAAAGGACGGAGACGACTCGGATCCCAACTGGCGCGGCGTGTGCCTACACCTTGGCCTGCCGCCACGTCCCCTATTTTGGCATTTCTCATGTATGTGTATCCCGAATAGCGTCTGTCGGATACCGATCTAACTCCCGTTTTAGTTCAGAGCATCTATCGCCTGGTCCGTTTTAAGGCAAGATACAATTACCTAGTATGCGAATTTCCATAGGCAGATCCCTCCAGGGGGCAGTGACATAATGACAGTCTTTTCTTGAGGAACATGCTTGCCGACGTCGTTGTATTCAGTTGATCCCTACTCCGCCCCTAACTATGCTCAGCGTCAATCCTTTCAGGCAGTTCTTTGATGGAAGTCTTCGGAGTGCTGGGAAATTCGCCGTTGAATAATACTACGTACAAAGATCGCTGCGTTGTACGCGTCACCTTCAGGGAATTCAGCCGAGCACTGCTTATAGAAAAATTACTTTGTTTCGTAGCCAACCTGCCAGTTGAAGTTTTCGATCCTGTATGCGACCGTTTTCTTTGGGAGTCAAGGGGCCATTACTACTCGTACTTGGTACGCCTGCGATCATGCCTGATCTAACCGGTGTTGATGATGTCCCGAACCGTACCTCTCTACGCGTGACGATCCGCGGCGGCAGATCTGGACAATTCAACTCGTTCTTTTCGTCAACGACGGAGACCGAATGCCGAGGGTCCAGGAACCACCTCGATGTCTTGACGAACGGTGTCGAGCCAGGTTTTGAGTTGACCCCTTCATAGATGCCTCAAATGCGGTAACAATACCGAAACAGAGGCACTTCCACTAAGCTCCTAAAGTGGGTGACGAAGAGCATGCCAAAACCACCTCAATCACCTTTCTTGGATGGCGGAAGACGGGCTGGCCACTAGCCTAGCTGCTGGCCACTAGCCTAGCTGCTGGCCACCCGGCGCGCCAACAGGTGGCGGACAATGGAACGCTCTTCAGTGAAGGTTGCCTGCAAAATAAGCAGACCCGGGTCTGATAAATAAGCAGTCACAGACAGGCTTACGGTCGCCGTGTCATAACACCGTCATTGGGCTTTGCTCCGTCAAATGAGGCAGTCAGCATGCCAGGCCTTGGCCCCCACACCCTGGTAGCAATGTCGCTGCTGGTCCGCGACTGCTTATTCGTCAGACCTGGGTCTGCTTATCTCGCAGCTGACCTTCCCCGTAGGCTGTTCCACTATCGGCTACCTGTGAACGCGCCGGATAGTCAGCCAGCAGCTAGGTTATTGATTAATCCGTCTTCCCGGCTTGAAACCAGAAAGTACACAAAGTTGTCAGTGAATTTCCTACCGATCGATCCCGCTTCCCCTTAGTTTCTACCTACAGTAGGTGGGCTAACTCATGAAATGTCAACCGAAATTATGAAATGCGTTTTCGTTTCGAAAAGACTAATTAAGTGGAGTTAGAGAACTAATCATCAAGCAGTATAATTCTATAATAATTAAGTTACCCCAGAATGCCGGCTTTCGAACGAACTCCTTTCCGGCAGCATGCAAAAACTATACTCTGCAAAAGGTGAATACTTAAATTGTATGCATTTTTCTCATTGCTTTCGATGCACTTAAAATTGCAATTATATTTCATGGAAAACATGAATAGCAGTATTCATTCTTATGCTCATTCGGTAGAAAATTACGTCTTCCCATTTTAAACTCGAAAGAAGTGTATAATTCGGTCTTCAAAAACTTTCCCAATTCCCGAATAATTTTCAACCCGACCTGCCGTTGCACTCGCATTCATGGTTTCCCAACTACAAACCATATATTTTCCGCGTACGGAAAACCATAGTTTCTCTACGGTTTTAAGTGGATACCATATGGGGTTCATAAAATTCAGCAGTGGATTTGAGGCATGTTGTCAACTTTACGAGCCGCATTGGTAAATGCAGAGACATGAGGTTTTATGAACGGCCATTTCACGGTATTAGAAAATCTCACAATTAGAAACTTTTTAAAAACCGAATTATACCCTTTCTTCG
>CACRXP010000816.1:149416-177325 GCA_902702965.1 Spirometra erinaceieuropaei
TTTATCAGCCAACCAGATTTCCTTCGATGCAATTACATCAGGTCTTTGTTCAGCGGCGGTTACTTTGAGCTCACTGGGTTTGGCAAAGAGATGTTGATAGCCCGTACAGTTGATTTCGGCAGAGCCGACATTAGGGCCTCCAAATGTTACATACGTTAAGCAGTTAAATTATCAGTACAAGCTCTTTCAGTCAAAGAACGTTCCGTTGGGTTTTAACGAGTTTTCCACTTTTTATTCCGGAATCATTTTTCGTACTTCCGCTTTGATTTATTTAGTACCGTTGTCAACCGTCACGGGACAATTCTTCCTTTCGTTCCTTAGCTTTGTTAAAAAAACGGTAGGACTGACTCGTGTGGACGTCTAAACCGGACATGAGAACAGGAAGCACCTGCAACACGGGTGACTTTGTGGCGACTCCCGTTGAAATCATGGTTAGGTTTAAGGCAAGGGCTAGGGTTAATTTAAAGACTAGGTTTAAGGTCAGATTTAAAGTTTACGGTAACGTAAGACAGGACCAAGCTTAGGACCAAGGTAGGGGCTAATTCTGACTGCAGACCTATGATTTAGAGTCAAGATTAGGACAGCGGTTTAGTGTTATATTAGGGTTATTGTTGGGGTGAAGACACGGAAATATTTTCCCCTTTCTGGAATTATGCGCAGGTCCAAATTTATAACTTGTCCGGGGCGTTCCTGTTCCCGGTTACAATCGGGAGATGGCACCCAAAAAATCCGTTACCTAGGAATAATACCTTTAACCGTGGACTCAACCGCCTTCAGGCTATATCAGCGGTTGCAGGCCTTTCTTTCACGCACTCCTTGGACTTTCCGCGACGGCCTAACATGGGCTGGCCGAACGAACATCGCAGAAGGTTACATGGACGATGGTCGCTGTTACCCAACCTTTCCCCATCGTTACACACGTACACCTGAATATACGACATTCATCCGCATTATGACAGTTTATTACAAAACGAAATCACTTTTAAATAGGATAAGTCCGCACAACAGGGGACAGAAACAGTTCCCAGGCATCTGACAAAGACATGGCATTGAGGCCAAACCAAAGACGATACTATACTTTGTCTATGTGAGCCCACACAGCTCGACCACATACAGGGCCTCCCTCGTGGAGCCTCCTTTTCAGTCTACTCCAGTATGCCTCAATGGCATTGGTGTGCCGTCCGGTGGTAGGGTCCTTGAAATTCTTTGAGTAATTAACAGAGAAATGTAGATAACCTTCTGAGGGAAGACGATTATACGCCTTCCACTCGTACGTTACCACTATACTGCTTTGGCGACCCATTTTGAAATAACGGAACGGAGAGCGGGCCAACTTCGATCATTCGCCTGTTCAAATAAGCCTTTCCGTCGGCTAGTCTCGTACATCCCGACCAGCCACCACCCATACAACCCCCATTACCACCTGTCCCGTAAGACAGGCTGCTTTGGTTAGGCGGATTTTTTTGGGTGTCATCTCCCGATTGTTACCCTGTTCCCATGTCCTGCTTAGACGTCCAAATAAGTCAGTCCCATCAAAACACTTCGATGAGCATTCTTCCTAGTGAGCTTACACATCGCTTACTAGCTGGAAATCTATGCTGAATGTTGACTGGTCCTCCCTTACTCTGCTTGCTTTGCGAGTGACAAGCGAAGTACTGTCATGTAGCAGGGACTGCGCACGCTCTTGAAGGCAGTCTGCAAACTGTGGGCGCGGACACTGAGACTACAGCTTTTGCTCGCCATTGAACTAGGCGTCTTCCATGGTCACATCGGATCCCCCGTCTGGCCTAAGAGTAACTTTCTTTCTGCTCGTTCCATTGGCTCCTGACGAACTTGTTACTGTGCACTCGCCATCAAAACCCATCAGAACTTTGAGCCAGCCCTGCTATTTTCCAGTTTTCTTCTTCCACCCATTGCCAAAACCGCCTTCCTTTTCGCTGGGCTTCGGGCTCTGGGCTTGACTTTCGCTCAAACATCGAGTTGATACGCCTTTTTCTGGTCGGCCTAGAAGGCATTCATTCGTTTTTTTTGCGGACCACCTGACGACCTCCCAACACTGGACTATCTGCACGCAAGCCATCTACGCTAAATCTAGTCTTGGTGTTCCCAGTAAAAGTATGTGATATTGTTATGTCACCATCGGTTTGTAAGTGTCATTGGTCGGAGGGTTGTTCTAGCGACCTCGTTCTCTGTCTCCTCTGGTTTCGCTAACTGCTGTGATCGGCGATGCCCAACGGAATGATATCCCCTGGGAAGACCGTAGTTAACTATGGACCTAACACCAAGCATGACCATGGCCGTAATAGTTAACCCTAACCCTTAACCCGTTACCATTTAGGGAAAATTCGAACGTAACCACAACCCTATCCCTAGGCCTTAAATACCTAACCCAAACCCTAGAGCTCTAGCCCAAACTCCTAACCCTAATTCTAAACCCCAACTCTAGCCTCAACCGCAAACCCAGATTATAAGCCCAGCCTGACAACCTTGGCCTTAGGAATAACCCAAACCATAATATTAACCCTAACTCCAACCTTATCCGTAGCCTTCAGCCCGATCCTGGCAACTTTGAAGTCGACAACGCTACTGAAGATCAAAATCTGCGTATTGCATGACTCCTTTGCCGACCTTTTGTCGAGCAGACGGTTAAGAACTACAGAATAGCGCTACCAACAAGGACAGAGAAGACTGGAATGGCCCCTTTTGGCTTATTAGCCGTCGTCAGTCGGCCATACCTAGCCCCGGGGTGTGCAAACCCTGGGAGTCGATCCCACAACCTGTTGGTTAGAAGTCCAACATACTAACCACTGGGCCACGGACCCCTTTTCATGTCGGTTTCGATTGGGTACATACAATAGTATAAGGGGCGCTTACCGATCACGCTACGGAATTCACCTTTCTCGTTGTGCCTTGGGGCCATACCGCACCCACCTAGATAAGATAAGAAGGTATATAAAAAAAGCAACCAAAGGGGTTACGTACCCCATCCTTACCTGGCGATGTTCCCAGTTTCTTTAGGATTTGCTCGGTCAGACTATTCCACAGTTTCCGGGTCTTTTGTATGATTTTCGAAAAGCCAAGTCTTGCTGTACTTGATGGGTACTGTTCCGTTCTCTTCGAGAAAGCCGAATCTAAACTTCTAAGTCGCGTCGTAAGTTCTGGGTGACCATCACATGTGTGTTCAGGTTTACGTCTTTTGTGCTCTCCTTTGGAACCTGTATAACCCAACACACTTTTTCAAGGTAATGCCCCAGTGATAGTGGCTTTACTATTCTCCAACGAGGTCTCTATGAGAAATCATTAGTGATTTCGATAATTGAATTGGATTCTCTCCTTCGGATAGTAAATTAGTCGGTCGACAGACGGGCCTCGATCCAATGCCTGTGCTTGGGTCTCCGACTCGCGTGAGCTTGTCGGCGCACGTTTTTTCCTGTGGGTTTATATCACCTACGTCCACGTCACTCATGCTTCTGTCTGCAGTTTAATTTTTTTTTCGGAAATTACTTGCCGTAGCGGCAGTGGGTTGCCATAACGAACACATCAGGATGTGCAGTGATAGGCGATCTCGGTAGCCACAAAGTCGTCGAGCGTCGGATGTGATTTTCGCGGAGGCGCCAAGGAGACGAACGAAACCTCCAAGTCCGAAAGAAGTTGACATTTTGTGGTGCCCTTGCGAGAGCGTATTCAGACATCCTGAAACCATCCGCTCGCGCCTAGCTGGCACCCGCAGTCAGGCCTTCAGCTTTTGTTTATCTATTCGGCTTCCATCAGAAAGTGGGGGTCGGCTGACCAGCCAGTGTAAAGTGATGGTGGAACCACTGAGCATCTCGGTTTCGTTCGTCACTACCCTCATAACGGACTGAGCTGCCGGCGCGAAGGGCGGAAACAGGAGTTAGATTGGCTCACGGTACGCGTTTATCGAGCTGCGCTGAGGCCGCGCGGCATGGGAGTGTGTGGTGGCACGGCGAGGTTTAGGCCTCAGGTCGCGCTGGTTATTGCGTGCATTCTTGGGGCAAGATGACTGACAGGTTCGGACGGTCGACTGGTACATGGGAGAGGAAAGAAATCGAGTGAGGCGGACACTGGCGAAGCCAATCCCGCGGTAAATCAGCTCATTCCTCACAATAACAAATCTGACGCGCTAAAATCCGTGGCTTGGAAGACCGACAACTGTGGGGGTAACTTGGGCAGCCTGATCAGCACTGTGCGCATGTGACGTGACTGCCTAGAGAACTGTGAGTCAGGCTTACTGTGACCTCTCTGGCATTCTCACTTAGATGAGGTCCGAGCCGTTTTGTGAAAACCCAGTCCGCGGTGCGGAGACCAGACCGTATGTGGCCCGCTTAAATGGCTCATTGAGCTGCGCCCGAGTTCACTCCGGTGTTCTTGACATTGTCTTGCCATCAGCGTAAAGTTCGTGATGGAAGGAAGAGTGCGGTAGATGTTGCGCAAGTCCACTTCGCTGGAAATTAATTCACGCGCAAGTTACCGGTGCTGCACGCAGTCTGTGGGGCAGACAATGGAAGTCTTCGCCTGCGACGGTTGAGCTGCCAGGCCTGGCTTGTGTGCGTCGGCTGCTCGATCAATCGTCAAAAGTTGATCGCATGGTCAGTGCTAATTTGCCGGTGTAGCTGGGCACTTGCATTTCCTCTGCAGGCTTCCCTGACCTCGTGTTCGTTAGCACACTGGGGACTTCTATCGCGTGGGCCTGTCCACACAAACAGTGCATCACCTATTTTACGTGCATTTCGCGAATTTGCTGACCCAGCCTTCGAGGGACGCGTCTGGTTGTTGGACACCAACTAGTAATCTGGTTGTCGGGGTTTGACTACCGTCTGAAGTCCATAGAAGCCGCAGGCGCAGACACATGCAACATTCTTTCCCACTTTCCTCCGAGAATGGTTGCGCAAAAGTATGCTGTTTTCCTGCCTTCTGAGCTGAAAAGTCGGCTAGATCGCAGTTGGTAGCCAGGCCCCGTATTACAGGTGGCTGGGGGGTTTGTTTACTGGGGCCATTTTTTGGGGTTGCATAATCACATCTGACCCATTTGGCTTCCGTTTAACGGTTGAGGTTAGGATTAGGGTACCGCTTAATGGTTTCCGATTTTCGGGTTACGGTTAT
This sequence comes from Spirometra erinaceieuropaei, assembly GCA_902702965.1. Classification (NCBI taxonomy): domain Eukaryota; kingdom Metazoa; phylum Platyhelminthes; class Cestoda; order Diphyllobothriidea; family Diphyllobothriidae; genus Spirometra; species Spirometra erinaceieuropaei. The sequence goes on from CACRXP010000816.1 coordinate 154,538, forward strand.
GCCTTTAGGCTTAGGTTTTCGGGTTTCGGTCAGGGTTTTAGCGTACTACCAGGTTTCAGTATTATGGTTAGGTTTGCAGTTACGGCTATGTCTAAGTGTTACGGTTCCGTTTACGATTTCGATTAAGGTTAGGGTTGCCGTTAAGGTTAACGGTTAACGTTTCAGGTTGAGGTTAGGGTTAGAATTAAGGTTAGGATTAGGGTTAAGGTCGCCGTGCACTTCCACATTCCTGGCTACCAACTGTGATCTAGCCGAAAAGTCATTACTTTTACCCATCCAATGCGACAAACCTCTAGGAAGACATTCGAGTTCACTTGGCAATTTGTCTAGAATGTAAAGTATAAAGCCTTCGTCCACCAGTGGATGTCACATACCGCCAGCGTGTACATATTCGATTTTGCTGCATTAATAAAACTAAATAAAATCATCTCAACCATTCTAACGTCATCATGACATCCGCACTTAGGCGCAAAGCTAGTTCCTTTAAAGCAGTTCCGGTTGTTGTTTGGTTTTTTTGACCATCAACTTCTTGCGGTCATTTTGCGATTTTTTGTAGCACCCGTCTGGGTATGCTGCCATTCTCCTTTTTATCCTCTGTCGTCAGTTCTTCTTCTTAATCGTTTAGATATGACTCGTTGGACCCCTGACTTGATCAAAAGCATTTCAATCAGCTTGTGTCGATATAAGGTTCAGCACCTTTGGGTCTCCAAGCTTGAGTTCTCGCCTGCGGAGTTTGAGTTGAGAAAATGCCGTTCTGTAGGTATCACCAAGGTTACCGAAATTTGTAAGTCCATGCACAGCATGAATTTTCTTCTTAGAATTATCTTGCCACCTGAGCTTTCTTGCGCCTTTTTTGAATATGCAAAAAATACACACAACAACCGGTTTCGACTTGCGATGACGCGGGTTTTAATTTCGCTACCGTTTGATGTCAATGTTCCATACATTACTTTTATTTGTCTGAATTTGTTTTAGTCGAGCGCGATAAACAGCTGAGAATTACTTCTCAGTCACAACTCGCCAGGCTTAGATTTCTCCGAGCGGCGAGAAATGTCAATAAAAACCATCTTCGATCTATAAGGAATTACCCAAAAGGAACCGCACTGTCTGTACCTACCTGGTATTGGAGTGGGGCTTTTCTTTTCGTGGATCTGCACAAAAATCCGCCCTGGCTGTCTTTTTCCCCACTTTCCCGCGTTTTTATTCGTAGGTTAAGCACAACACCGTACCCCCTTAAAGTTAGGTTTTCCCATATATATTACTTTGTAGTTTTGCTTGTTGTTTACACTACAAATTCACATAAGCGCTCATAGGATCACTTTTGAGGGCAAGCTATCGCAAATTTATTCCGATTGTGGAAGACATATGCATGAGGCAGATAGCGGATATAATAATGATTAGTTTGATGTATACTGACCACAAGTTGTCTGGGTATTGTCGAAATCGCCAAAAGATAATGTACTGAAAATCAATGCGGATTGAAAAGGGTGCCAATGTTGAATTGCAGACGCTACCCGGAATACTAATAATAATAATAACGATGTCTAACTTCAGCCTCCGAAAAGTAACGTAGCGGTTAAGCAGAATAAGTCCAGAAAATTAGAGTAAAGCTCCTAACGTAGTAGTATGGTTTACCTAAGGACTGAATGATAAAATAAGACTGAGCATCGGGACGGCGCGGGTCGTTGTATGCTCCATGGGTACCCTGCCAGCACCAGCCACTCCTAGCCCCGCCTAGCCCCATCACAAATGGCGGGGCCAGAGGGGGCTATGAAGGGGCCAGGTGGTGCTGTGGAAGGGGCTTTGGCGGGACATTCAACACGACAGCCCCGCCTGGCCCCACCAGCGAAATAAAATTCACAGGTACGCGGGAACAGCAGAGGATCAAGTTTATTAGCGCAAAATGGCCATTTGGTGAGGGGACCAACTAGCCTTTGGGCTGGCAGAAGTTTCAGAACTCAGAATAGGCATTTCTCGTTCAGGGGATTGATTGACAACTGCTGTCGACGTTGAGGAAACCTCAGACTCAGGCTCTTCAGTGGCCTCATAATATGCCTTCATTTGGTGGTACGGTGAGAGCCACAGTAATTATGCTTCATAATTGCTTTGGATAGTCAGTAAAAGGCAATACAAAAATTGTATAGGTGGACTATGAACACCAATGCTAACTAGTACATATATAGACATACAAGACGATTACTTGAATTGGTTTGTGAGTAACTACCCAAACAATTAGCATAAGTTACATAAATTAACTAAGACAGTTATTAAGAGCATAAAAACAGCATTGGTTGACACACGATATTATCCGCGACCCGTGGACGTAAACGAATGTTTTTTCCATGATTTATAAGCCACTTTTGATAATTTAGCGCCTTTTATTGCCAAATAAGGTACAATGAGTGTTGCTTTTGAAACATAACTTTCGATGCAAATACGCTTCAGAATGTTTCAATCCAGAGGGGGCTCTGGCCCCGCCCAGCCCCGCCTATGAATGGGCCATGTGCTGGCAGGTTAGGGACTGAGAAAGAAACCCCTGAAGGATAATTTTCTGAAAGTTTCACGTTTCTGTGTGACTTATTCCAGGTGGCTATTTGGCTAACGGGAAAGAACGGACGATGCTGGACTGTAGATGCTAGAGGAAGAAATATAGAGACATCTCTTTAGTTACTACATCGAGGGTGATAAAGACGCTTCGGGCCAGCCAGCAGATTAAGCGCACGACAAGCGTATAACTTAATCGGTAAAAATCATCAATGTTGGACTCGACAAAGCTGGATAGGATCAAGGTCTGCATGCAGACATTTTTAGAGTCTGGGCAGTGAGAGTATTTGCCGCAACGGAAACCCGAGCCACTACGATCTTTAGGCTTGGTCCCGAATAGAAAGAGGAGTTGGATGCCAGTTGTGAGAATGATGCATTCTGCACAAAGTAATTTGCCAATGTGTTGGAGACGGCGGGTGAGCTGCTCCGGGAGAGCGGCATCTTGATTTGCAGTGAAGAATGTGTCACAGCGCCCTGTGCAAGAACAGGCTCGTGTTCACTGTGAAAATGATTGGACGGTCCGGGGAGCCGTGATTGGTCAAGAAGCAGAGTGCTGCCGGTGCGCACGTGAAAGCACTCGCGAGAGGTGCAGCGATGCAACAGGCGCCTCCAAATACTCAGAGCGTCACAACCATCAGATCAAGTCCCCATTAGCAGGAGAAGATAGGGGATACCAGAATAAGGGATTTGCTTTGCACAGAACTACGTGCTACTGTCTCAGACAGTAGTGGCTCTGGTGAGGCCAGAGCTGGTGTTGACTTCGCCCACTCATGCGCGAGACAGGGCGAGGCAATTGACGTCAGTCGCTTTGATAAGTTTTCAGAGCAAGTCCAAGTGTTGTGCAAGTGGTATGTGTTGCATTTTCCGAGAGGCGGCGTCTATGTGGGCTTATGTTGCATCCAGACTTTTCAGATCGTTCATGTGAAGGGAGTCTTGGAGGAAATAAGTCAGGCCCCGAGATTTTCGGACTTTTGACAACCAACAACCATTTTTGCCCTAATATCCGGACGGCTAATAATTTCCTAGCTTGGGCGCCAGAAAGACCAGCCCGGATTCCTCAAATAAACTGACCAATCATCGAACTCTGTGGGTTGCCTTTTACACATAATCTCGGCAGCCTAATATAACCTGAACCCCCTATGCTGTCGCTGCGGCCAAGCTTGTTTACTGCTTTCATTTCGGATAGCATTTATGCTGGTTGAGTCGGTCCCACAATTCGCGGTGTAGTCCATCAATGTTCATCGTACTTTGCGGCAACTTGAAAAGAGGCGAGGCCCCTTGGATAGCGCCCTAGTTAGTAAGGCAACAGTAACGAACGAATTCTCATCAAACGCTGTCCACTTCCCATTACCTTTCGTACTGAAAATTCCCACTTATTGCCAAATCCTCACAGTTTGACGAGCCTCTTATGCTACCAGTAACGCACTATATTTGAACCAATCGGCTGTCAATGTTCAATCGTCTTCGTTCTTTAGCCGCGGTAAGTAAGCCATCGTTATGACTGAATCTAGCTACAAAATAAAACTAGGTGTCTTGTAGTTAACCACAAGCCCATTGGCTGCTGCTCCACATGTGTTTTGCGAGGAGTTGCTCGCTGACCGACGTCCAAGTGACGCCTATTGACGGTTGGAAGCTTTTAGTCCATATTAGATAATCATTTTCTTACCTGAGCGACTTCGCCTTTAGCCTGACTGATACTGATTTTATCTATACCACTAACTTTGTCGACGTCTTTCGACATATCCCCGTTTCCTCGTTAAACACCAATAAAATGTCAATTACGTCTCCAAGTCTCTTACGAGACCTTTTTGTTTTTCAAAATGAGGTCTCTGGCAATTTGCCATTAGACTTTACTCGTTCTTACAAAATGTAAAACTCCAAAACCTAAAATTTGTGTTAGAATGGCTGACCTAAGTCCCTGTTAACTATTGTCCTTAGATTTGCATTCGGATTCCTTCGTACCTCCCCACCCACAGGACATAGTGTTTATTCTTTCTGCCGTTATTTTATGGACGCGAATGTTTCAATCGGTCAAAAGTTTACTGTTGCAACTTCTTTCTGAGAACTGCCATTTATGGTTTCTGTCGATCTTTACGGACTCGCCACTCTCCACATAAGTCAACTGATAGTCATCTTAACCGTCCTCTTACTCGAAAGCAACTGCGAGTATGTCTCGCGATGGGGCTCGCGAATGCAACTGTCCTTTCTCATTCCTGTTGATGACCCCCTCGCAATTATTGTAGACGCCTTCAATGTCACAAACGTTACAGTCTTTCATCAAGGCGCCACAGAAAACGCCCAATCCCGAATCCTACACTCCGCATGGTCTGTGCTCCTATCTTCTTTTCCGTAGTATTAGATGTCCCATTAAGGAATCCCGTCAATTATCGCTAACGACGGAGGCCAATAATTTGAATTTTAACTCGTTCATTGCCTAATTATCCTCCTAAATGTCTGCGCATACCCTCACCTACCAAACGGTCTTGTTGAACGTTTTATCACAAAATCAGAGCTATGCTTTAACCTTGCAATAACTGCCCTAATTCTACGGGATGCCTGCCTCTATTTAGGCTAGGTACCAGTACTGCATACAAACACGATTTGAAGCTCCCCGCCGCTGTAGTCGTTTACGGTTTTACCCTACGCATCCCGGGATTTATCGAAGTGCATCAGATAGCAGCTGATATAGACGCTTATATCTGACGGTTGCGCTAGCCATTGGCTAATTTAGAGCCATTCATTCACACGTCATTCAGGTAAATCAACCAGTAATTCTAACTTGCTGATCTTCTCGTTTGCAGTCCTCTACATCGCTAACGTTAGCAAACCATTAAACTGCACTGTAAAATACCTTTTCGTCCCCATTTGCGAAACCGGAAAGTGCTTCGCAGCTCCCTGTGGCGAATGAGCTAAGGTAGTTCCAGTCCACTGCTTTAAGATCGCTCATATAAACTCTCCTCTACCACCCCCAAAAAGGACAGCCTTTTGCGTCCGCTACGGATACTCCTGCGATTTTCTACCCTCTCTATAGATTGGACAAGTATCTGTATCCTCTTTTATCCACAACGCCGCCCATACGTGCAGTGATAATCTTATTTGTGTCCATGATTTGTGCTACTCTGGGAACTCCAGACTTCGAGGACTTGTAGTGCTACGGAGCCAAAGAGAGCTTCTTAGACAGACAAAACACTTGTTAAAATGACATGATTCAAAACAAGTGTCCTACTCACGTTGCCACGACTTAACGCAGTCGGTGTCTTTCATATAGTTCGTATTAATGGCCATGTCTACCATTTCTATTTGATAAGAAATTGACCCGCATATGCATTGAGGAATACCCAAGTTTACTGTGAGATTTGCCGTGGGCGAGAAAGATTTCGCAATATTTAACAAACGGTTTTCAGCAAGTGTAGTCTATCTGGCAAGTCGTATTCTTTTGGTCAGAAATCTAATCCGCTTATATACGTAGCTGAATAACGTCGAAATCTGAAGGATGCTAAACTCCAATTAAAACCCATTGTACATATGAAGAAAATAGACTTAGGGGCACTCGATAATCTTAACAATTCTATGTCTCGTTACAGATCAATTTTTTCTGTTCTTGGTGCTCTTCTTGAAGGAGAGTTGCCAACACTTACGTATCAGCAGTGCAAGAAGCTCATGCCTCTCAATGACCTGGTTGCTAGTGGGACAAAAGACATGCACAAACGAAGTTTTAGCTTTATTAATAAAAAAACTCCCTAAGAGCAGACAGCCAATCGATATCGCTTTTCAGTTTCTTACTTCATGCGGCTTCAACCTTAGAGTCACTGAAGCTAAAAGACTTTCATCTAGGAGCAAAAATCCGCCGATTCTTGTCAGACTATTTTCGTCGCTAGAAGTTGACTTTATTTCCTCCAAATTGGAGCGCTCAGCTCAATATCTCAGAGGAAATAAAATTTTTATTTGTCGAGATAAAACTGCACTGCAACAAAGAGTTTCTCCCCCATTAACAAACGGAATGCCACCCCAGAATTCAACTCATCTGCCGTTTGCCCCTAAAGCAGATTCGCCATCGGGCGTCAACCAAACCTCCCTCTTATCTGCAGTGGCCCCAGTCCCATCTAGCTCTTCAACTGAGCACATTATAACTGAGTCATTTGAAACCAGCCGCGTTAAAACGCCCCAAAGAAGCAAAGATTGCTCAAATGCGGCTCACAAATTTACGAGGGAACATGACCTTAACAGTAAAGATGAGCCAATCCTAGAACCACATCCGACTCCTAGCACTGAGAATGATGAATAAGTTAATAAACCTGGGTCGAATCCATCCCTTTTCCGCACCTGGCCACAAAGGTCTGACCTTGCGGTTCGGTCAAATAAGCCAGATGATAATTCAGGGAGATCTTTACCTGAGCTTATCCCGATTTCTCAACTTAATGTAAACACCTCTGTTGTGAAGCCCACTTGCACACCAGCCTGCAAAATGCAAGTAAACTGTTTCTTAAAACCTTTACTTTCGCTTCCTAACATAAACTACCTCTCATATTATGCTTACAATTCACAAAATCCTATTTTCATGTCACCTATTTCTCTAACCCAACAGAATAGCTTTCCTCGTCCAGGGTCCTCCTCAAATATTTTTCCATACATTTATGCATCTCTAGTTAGTGGTAATTACCCCACAAAGTTAAAACAACAGCAACTTTTTCTTCCACCGATTGCTTTGTCTCAACAGCTTAATTTTCCACCATCAGTTCTCCCTTTTTTATAAGTAGCAGTGAGCGGAACCTGCGTATTAGGAATGCGCTCAGTATTGTCTTTCTCAAAGCAAGATCTGTCGTGCAAAAGATGGCACACCTAAGAAGTGTACCTGTTGAGTTTGACACAGACGTATTGTGCATTACAGAATCGTGGGCTCACTCCCTAATTTCTGACTCAGCACTCAATATAGATAGCCTCAGTTTATACCGCCAGGATCGCGTCGAAAGACACGGCGGTGGTTGCCTTCTTTACATAAGAGCCTCACTTGCACAGTCGCCTTATGACCTGATTATTTCCTCCTTCTCTGGAAATTTACGATTCGCTTCGGTAATCCTTCCAAAAAATAGGAAAGCCTTGGTCGGATGTGTATATAATCGTCCTTGTTACTCCGAAAATGAAAGACAACTCTGTGAACTCTTTGAAAAAATTGCAGAGACTCCTTTCGATGTCAAGATTATCGTACCCGATTTTAAATTGCCAGAAATTGACTGGCACACACATTGTTCCTCTCCTAAATTCCAGAAGCTTCTTGACACCAATTACTTTTCAAACCTGTCTCAATTAGTCCACTCTTTGACCAGAAACCATAGTGTATTAGACTTAATTTTCACTGATGGCTCCTTCCCTCCATCTAAGGATTTCTATCAGGACCTTTTTGCAAGTGATCATGCATTAATTCATCGTCGCCTTCCAGTTGTCATTTCCGCAAAGCCAACATTACAACGTAGTATTTTGGACTTTGCTACTATTAACAAGGAATCAGTAAATAAGGTTACAACACTCTTGGTTGGCACACTATTTTTTCAAATAATGATCGAATTTTTTTAACACTTTATTACAATGCGTAACAGAAGGTCTTCTTGACCTTATTCCTCGGAAGATGTTCAGATCGAATGCTAATTCCACCGCTGTCCCACACTTTCTTAAAACAGACTTAAAAAGCTACAGAAGCAGCTTACAGATCCTTCTGTGAGCTCATTATCAGTTCATCTAAGATTCGTCGAAATATTCGAATTAACTTCGAAAATGAGGCTCGCGCGAGATAGGCGTAGAAAGTCTTTAGCCATTAATGACGCGAATGCTTCTAAATCAGCTGTCCAGATCTTCTTTCAAAGATCGAAGACACCCCAAGTATAGAGACCGTTCAGTTCACTGAGGGTATGGTTCTGACGGAGTTACTGAGGCTAAAGGAATCCAAATCCCCAGGTCCCGATGAGATTCCGGCGAAGATTTTGAAGGAACTCGCCGGTGAGTTGTCTAAGCCACTCTCCATGCTTTTTCATACATCCTTCGAGACCGGATATCTGCCACCCGACTGGAAGTCGGCGTGGATTACGCCGCTGTACAAGGGCGGAAGTCGGTCTCTGCGAACAATTACAGACCGGTCAGCCTCACCTCCATTTGCTGTAAGATTATGGAGAAGATAATAAAGCAACAACTAATGCAGTTCCTTGAACAAAACCATTTGCTTTCCGATTCTCAGCATGGATTCCGAAAAGGCAGATCCTGTGTGACAAACCTGCTCTACTGTCTGGAACACTGGACTAGGGCTGTTGATAGTGGAGATATGGTGCATGCCATCTATATCGACTTTAAAAAGGCCTTCGATAGTGTGCCTCACCACCGCCTTCTATACAAACTTAGCCGTGCAGGAGTGCGGGGTAAGCTTCTGATGTGGATTCGGAGCTTTTTAATCGGCCGCTCTCAAGCCGTCCACGTCGGTGACCAACAATCTGCCGAGGTTGCCGTTAAGAGTGGTGTTCCCCAAGGCTCTGTTCTTGGCCCTACACTGTTCCTCGTATACGTCAATGACTGCGCAAGCGAACTGAACTGCGATGTCGCAATGTTTGCCGATGACATAAAGATCTGGAGTACCATACGAAGCGAAGTTGACGAGGCGCGCCTGCAGACAAATCTGGACCACCTCGAGCAATGGTCGAAAGACTGGCTTCTACCGTTCAACGTAAACAAGTGTAATTTCCTACGCTTCGGCAGAAACAGTTCTCCTAACCGCACGGTCTACCGTCTGACTGGCAAACCACTGCAAGAAGTCGACGCCCAGAAGGATTTGGGTGTATGGATCACAAATTCGCTTAAGCCTTCGCTGCAATGTTCAAAGATGGCGAATTCGGCGATGTCCATTCTATACCTCGTTAAAAGGGCGTTCTCCTCCTTTGATGAAGACTGCTTCGCCAAGGTCTTTCAAACTTTCATGCGAGCGCATCTGGAGTTTGCTATCCAAGCATGGAGACCCTGGACCGTTAAAGACTTCGGCATACTTGAAAAAGTTCAACGGCGAGCGAAGAAATTTGTATCTGGGCAGCGGTCACTACCCTACGAAACACGATTAGCTAATCTTGCCGTCTTTCCGTTGAATTACAGACAGCTACGTGGGGATCTGATACACGCTTTCCGCATCGTGCGCAATCAGGGCTGCTGCCTTGCACCAGGAGACTTCTTCGAGTTGGAGACTACGACTAACCTGAGAGACCATCCACTCAAACTGCGTGTGACTGGTGCCCGGCTAGACACACGAAAGTTCTTCTCCAACAGAGTGGTTGCAGCTTGTAATTCCTTGCCTGAGGATGTTTTTATGTCAGGCTCGGTAGATACTTTTAAACGGAGGCTAGATCAACATTAGAGCGCGAACCACAAAAACAGCGGTCTACCGCCACCTTGATAACCAACATTGACCATTTAGTGTTATGACGATGCTACTACCAACATTTAAGTAACACATGTTTATGTAATTTACCCATTTGGACCACGTCGCACACCGCTGCTCGCATTCACTACGATGCCTGTAGACTAAAGAAATTGAATTCTTTTCCCGTATTTTAAGTGTACTTCAACTGTCAGCTGTATTTAATCAACAAAGCAAGTTAATGTGCCTCTAAATTCTATTAACGCATGACATTCTGTGTTCATCTGTAGAGTTTTTGCTATTCCCCTGCATTTCTCTCATGTTACTCCCTTTTCATTTGCGCCATATACTTCCTCTGCATGTAACCAATAGGGATTTCAAAGGTACACACCTACATTCCCTGAAATATACTGATACTGAAGTCCCACCAAGTCATTCCGCCTTTACTTAGTACCAACGATACCTTTATCACAGAGGAGTCAGATAAAGCAGTAATGTTAAATTCTTTCTTTGCCGAACATTTCACTATCGCAAATGACCCAATCCCTTTAATTCCTCCGTTGTCGGGTGCATCTCTCAGCATCATTAATTTTTCTCCTGAATGTATTCAAAAACTGATAAACCATCTTCCTAACTCTCACTCAGTAGGCACGGACCATATCCCAAACTCTTTAATAAAGCAGCTACGACATTTTCCTTCTCTGCTTAGCAAACTATTTTCAGTATTCCTCGTAAATGGCTTCTTTCCTGACTATTGGAAAACTTCTATTATTATTCCTGTATTTAAGTCTGGCTGTCGTTCTTACGTTCAGAACTATCGAGGTGACCATAAAAAGTCTTCTCTCGCTTAAAACTTTGAAGAAATTATCGCCTTAAACATTACTGACTTTTGCATAGCCAATCAAGTTATTAGCCCTTCCCAGCATGGTTTTTTACCAGATCGCTCTTGTGAAACATGTCATCTGTCGTTTCTCAGTCTACTTACCTCTCTTCGTAATGACCATCTATCTGTTGTCGTTATTTATTATGATCTTAGTAAAGCCTTTGATAAAGTGCGACATAAAATACTCTTGGTTAATTTAGAAGCTATGGGAGTTCTCAGTCCACTAACAGACTTGATCAAGTCATATCTTTCTAATCGTAAACAAAAGGTTTTGGTGGGATCTTCACTTTCCAATGAAAGTCCTATTATAAGTGGTGTCATACAAGGCACCATTTTAGGTCTTCTTTAGTTCTTGCTTCACATAAGTGATACCTCAGCGGCAGTTAAACATTCTCAATCATTTATTTACGTCGATGATCTCAAACGTGTATATTATTTCAAAAAATCCGCGAGCCTTCATTGCCTGGAGCAAATCCAGGCTGACTTGCTTGCTCTCTCAGCTTGGAGCTCAAAATGGCTAATGGAATTCTCTCCGTCTAAATGTCGCTATATATGTTTTGGACCTGACAGACTACCCCAAACAGTGGTCTTTCAAGGCAAACCTATGACTGAATGTGCCATTATTAAGGATTTAGGTTTAAGCTACACGGGTAATCTTGATCTCTCGCCGCACGCTGACAGAATTACAGCCAAAGCTGCCCAGATTTGTGGCTTCATTTCTTACAATTTCTATCTTCCTGAAATTAAATTAAGGCTCTATCGTATGTTTGTATTTCCCATTCTGGAGTATTGTTGCCCATTCTTTGGGTTGATGAATGAAGCCAGTCGGTAAAAAATTGAAAATGTCCAAAGACGTTTTTTTAAAAAACTTTTAGATAAGGAACATCCCAATATCTCCTACTCAGGTAGGTGCCAACTAACTAACCTAAAATTTTTATGGGTTCGAAGACTAGAAGCGGGCTTCTGTCTCCTCTTTCGCATTAATCATAGTTCAAATTTTCCTCGGATTTCAGCAATCCCCCATAGTAGTCGCCCATACCATCTTCGCAACTCGTCCTTGATTATATCTCCTCCAGCGTCCTCCACCTCTAAGCGCTCCCTTTTTCGCTTCCAGATATACTTTTCTCTGGAATAACCTTCCAATAAATATAAGATCTTCAGAAATTCTACACACCTTTAAGAGAAGGCTACGCCTTTGTCTGAATAATGATTCGATTTAACTTTTAGTTTCGTCATCCTTCCCGGACAACTTTCTCTATGACACTGAGAAACGGCCACCAGGAATTTAGGACGCCGCCATTATATTTCCGTATCTGCTCACATTTCCTTCCTTTGTGAGTCGTATCGCTTCCTAAGATCCCTCACCAGAAATGATAATTTTTCCAATTTTTCAGTTCAGGCATCGTGCCGTCACAGAATGCGCTCCATCGACGCTCTTGGCGAAACCTTCTGTATTCGCCAAATACTAGTAGTCTCGTCGCATCTCCCTTGCACCATCCTCGGATGGACTCGGATGAATGTAACCGACAGCATCTGGGTTCCTGTCGCCTCGAGACTAGTTTTCAATTTCGCCACATATTTGCCTTATTCAGGACCACATACAGGCCAGTCCTGAATGACCCGCCTACTTACCCCTACATGAAAGCCGTTATACAATGCCATATACAGCTGACATTTATTTCTGCCCCTGACGATGTCTGATTATAATCCATTATATATCGCCACATGCAGGCCAGTCCTGCCCGCATTTTTCTGTTATTGCTTTTTTATCGAGGGTTTTTTTTCTCCTGTAAAATTAATCCAATCATTTTTCAATTTTCATGCGGTTTTTTCACCCCTCGATAATCATTTTTCTGAACGGATTACTAATTCAAAAACTATGAATTGCACTATGTACAGATTTTGCCTACCTCGTCTGCAATTCGCATGTAAATTTGTTTGTACTTGCTTTGGTGGAACCCCGACGGGTCTTTAATAAAAATTATTATTATTATTATTACTAAAACGACAGAAGGTGATGGTGAATTCAGTCTATTCTAAAGTTCTAATTATAAATAAGCGTCATCAAGAAAATTTGGTATGTTCTGACAGAAAAAAGGGAATAAATGCATTCGATTCTTTATCAATTTTGCATCGGAACACGGCATATTCGAACAAAGAGAAGAAGCGACTCGTTTGGGATATTCAATGTCTTTCAGTAAGTCTTGCAAACGTGTTAATAAAAGGATATTTTCGGAAAGTGATAGAGACCTAGAAATAATGTACGCATGACTGACAATAAAGAAGATAGATAACGCTTCTGAGGGCACGGACAAATACTGCTGGATGCTAGATTAGACAGACTGACAACCGCTTCCATGTTATGATGCAAGGACTTCATTCAGGACCACTTTATTAGAATCGGCCCAGTTCTTTAGGTTGGGTGCGACTGGAATGGACCAAACCATGACCCAGTTGGGAGAAGAATCTTACGTCTTTTAATTCCAGCACGACTGATTAATAATCCTTAGGGATGTGTATGATGCCTATATCGGTCACCCAGTAGAAACAATAGTATAAATTTAATACTCCCCCTTACGTGCATTCGGAGGATAGGGACAGATTGGTCCACTTGCTGAAATTCTAGCCATTGTCATCGTCGTTTCGTCCCATTATGGCAAGCCTCCTCGAAAACACGAAGGAAATGTGCGACCGCCCCTTTGCAGCTGGCCAGATAGAATGACAATCACCAATTAGAAAACACCCAAGTTTAACCAACCAGAAAATAATTTCAAGGTCAGGCCGATATCAAACTTCTTCAATTTCCATGAAGGACTGATTATTCATGCCCACAAAAACGACCAAACTGCACACTTCAATTTTTATATTGTACATATCGTTCTTTTTTAAAACTTTTGTTATCATTTCGCCTTAGAACTCAGGTTTTTTAACTTAAAACAAACTCCAAATTCGCGCTCTTTTGGCTAAGCACCCAAAACCAATGAAGTCAAAGGGCAGTCGAATTGGATGAGTTTCGTTTAGGTTTTTTCCTGAGTTCAAAGGTGACTGACAGTGCCAAAGGTGCGCTATAATAAACCAATTCTATTCTATTCTATGTATCCGGGTTTGACCAGGCGAACCGTCAGTTAGAGTTCAAGAGGAGACTTAGTCCGACTCAGTATTTGGGAAGCAAATCATGAGAAAAAAACTTACTTATCTAACTGTTTCTACAAGCAAACGCAATCTTAAGCACACAATTTTTGAGCCTGGAGATCTATTTTAACAATAGAATTTCTGTGCAGATTTTTGATTACACTGGAGACCACCGTGACTCAGCGTGTCCATGAAGTCTTCAACGATTTCCACGTTCTGAATGGGCTGCTCTAAAAGATAGGCTTCATAGTCCGTGTCAAACAATGTGCCAGATGTCATCAGGAACTTTTGTCTATTCAGACATATTTTGAACAAAGAGGTCACTAGAGGTCAGGTTAGAAGTTTCTAAAGGAAAGCTAAGATACATGTTATGCTTGTATTTGAAGGGTTAGAGGCAGAGCCCCTAATGATCCTATTTATATACAGTGCTTTCGTAGATTCGCACTCGAAATAAAGTTGTAGACATTTACAATGTGATCCGATCACATTAATTGTAATGACTGACATTTATTTCGGCCCTGTCGATGTCCGATTATAATCCATCCTATATAGCCACACGCAGGCCAGTCCTGTCCGCATTATTCTGTTTCTATTTTTTTCGAGGGGCTTTTATTCTCCTGTAAAATTAATCCAATCATTATTAAATTTTCCTTCGGAGTTTTTTCTTACCTCTCGCTTATTATTTTTCTGAACGGACTTCTAATTCAAAAACTATGTATTGCACTTTGTACAGATTTCACCTACCTCGTTCATTTAAGACTCGACCAATCCGCTTCCGATCATCCAGGCACCGACTGGGGCAGTCCTAAAAAACTATAACTTTCATTCCGTGGGATGTGACTGTTGCGATTCGGCGTCTTCGTCAATCTTGTAGTCCAGGCCCTGATGGTGTCCCAGTTAGCATTTTAAAAGCCGATACAAATGCGATTTTTCCATCACGCCTATGCAAGATATTTAATCATGCTCTTGAAAGTGAAACTTATCCTACCTTGTGGAAGAAATCACACATTTTGCCCATTTCTAAGCACGGCAAATCTAGGTCATTTGATAACTTTCGGCCAATAAACACCCTCCCCGCAGTTTCGAAGATCTTAGAGACATTGATCAAAGATAAGATGACGTGTCACTTAACAGAGAATAACCTACTGAGTGCTGCTCAGCATGGATTCCTCAAAGCTCGATCTTGTGACACCTATCAACTCTCTTTCTTTGAACATGTTCTCCAATCTAGGGACCATGGTTTTGCACTTTACGCAGTATATTTCGATTTCACTAAGGCTTTTGATCGTGTTGACCATGCTCTTCTTCTCTTGAAACTATCCTCTTTCGGGATAGGTGGCAAACTTTTGAATTTTATATCCTCGTACACAACGAGTTAAGATTTCCAATACCATCTCCAACCCCACACATGTGAGGAGTGGCGTCATTCAGGGTAGTGGACAAAGTCCGCTTTTATTTTGCCTTTCCGTTAATGATGTACCCGATTTATTCCAGACTGGTAAGCCGTTCATATATGCCGATGATCTTAAAGTTGCATATCGATATAAGTCGGCAGATCATGACATCGTGCTTGAGCTCCTAAAGAGCGATCTACAAGCTTTCGCCCAGTGGTGCCGCACACGGCGCCTTTCTCTTTCTTGGCATAAGTGCTCAATCATGGTGGTTGGCGACGACGGCCAACCTCAACTAAGTATTGAAGGTCACGCCATAAATATGCCTGGGGTTATTAAGGATCTGGGCGTATCATATTCCAAGAGTCTCAATCTCTCCGAGCACAGTGTATTGATAGTCTCCAAAGCACGTAGAACGACCGGGTGCATCCTCCGAAAATTCAAAACTAGGGACATTAGAATGCGCCTGTACAACACGTACGTTCGAACTGGTCTGGAATACGGTTCGTTTTTATTTAGCCTCATGCGTGCTACTGAGCGGAAGAAAATAGAATCCGTTCAACGCTTTTTTTACCAAGAGAGTTTTAACCCCGGAACACCGACATTTGCCTTACCAAGAACGTTGCCGGCTTACGGGCCTTGATCCTTCATGGTTCCGTAGATTACAAAAGGGACTATTTCTGCTATTTAAACTCTTATATAATCACACATTTAACCCACTCAACTCTTTAAGACACCATGTCCACCCACGACGTAACAGTTACCGTGAGGTCTTTTTATTTCTACCTATGGCACGTACTGTTAAATATCGTCGGTTCTTTTCTGTAAATGCAATTGCTATTTGGAATAAACTACCCATGAGTGTGAAAACTCTGCAAAATTATCCTTTATTTAAGAGAACTATTACTCGATTTTTGCATTCAGAAAAGCTCCCACAAATTTTGGGTGCCGAAAACTCTGATCGACTGTACCGTAGAGATGGCGTTTGTGGTCTCTGAACACTATGGCCGGTCTCACCATGGACAATTTCGTTGGCCAACAGCGACAGCTGTTCCTCACCGCCGCTACTTTGACTATTCCTAACTTAATGAAAGGAATTGACGTCCGATAATCTCCGGTACCGCGCAACCCCACCCTCTTCTTGACGGTCGAAAGTCTACCACCAGCAGTTTTTTCTCCTGAACTCTCCAAACAATACAGACCACCATTAGCTATATTTTATTCCTTTAACTCAGGAATTTTTTTCCCTGTTGGTCGGATTTTTGTTTAACTCTTCCCTTGACAATGCCTGTAAACTGGCATTAAATAAAATTATCAAAATCAAATTAAAATTCGCATGTAAATTTATTGTTACTTGCTTTGATGGGACCCCGACGGGTCTTTAATAAAAATAATAATTAATAATAATAATAACTAATAAGGAATCGCTTCTGCTCATTTTAAGTCAGCACCGGAAGATTTCGTTTGACAGCGTTATACAGAGCTGACTGTGAATAGTCAGGTTGTAAAAGCCGGTTTCTGCCAAAAATCAAGCGGAAGGGAAATGTTCAGAATTGACGCAAACCGACAGCGAAGCAATATGGAGAGACCCTCCTTCGTGTTTTGAGCAGCGAATGTTTCAAATGCAAAAATTGTAAAAAGGGAATTAACACTGGTAAGATAGGGCCTAGAATCAGTGCATAACTGCGAACTGCCAGTCTAAAACCCACCCACATGTAAAACATATTTGCCTTAATTTGGAATCGCTTGGTTTATATCATAGAAGATCTAGCATAACAGGAAAGCATTCGGATCAAAAATACTATAAACATGACTTATCTTACTACAGTCTTATGCGTTCCCTAGACCGCAATGTGCATCACCGTCCCATCAAAAGACTAGAAGTTTAAAATATTCTTGCCCTTGTTATGGGAGGATGAATCATTCAATTTAATTATCATTGATTTAATAGCTGTCTTAATGAAATGAAAAATTTCTGCCTATCTCTGTGTCTTGTGCCTGGATGTTTATTGATGATTATTCCAGATAAAACTTAATTTAGAAGATTACAGGACATGACGTTCCAGCAGGAGTAAAAAAAAGTGGAAAACGTTGAAGCGGTGTTGCCTAGAAACGATCGCTATAGCGTAAGGAAGCTTAAAGAATGGTAAAATAAACCGGAGTATGCGGAAAGTTGGGAAAAGTATAGGAATAGCCAGCATAACTCAGTAATGACTTAGGCTAGGGCAATATTTCGGCCAAACACGGAATATTCGCCGAAAGAGTCTAACGGCCAAAATGGGTACAAAAATTGGACATCAAAATGATGAAGTTCAGGAAAGGAAAGAAATCGTTCATACAATACAAATGTAAAGAAAAATAGGACTTGTTTAAAGCTCTGAGGTTTGGAATATTTACACTACACCGGAGACAGCAAGAAAGACGAATTCTACTTACCAGCCTTTTCGTACTTAACATAAGCTGTACGCTGCAAAATAAATGGCGAGTTTATATGAATATTTTGGGATACGTGTAGTGACTATTTTCTTATGAAATTTATTTTATGTGTTAAGGGCCAGCCGCGGGGTAGACGGTGAACACTGCATCTCATGACGCCTAGTGCAGGTAACTTTCAAGCGCATCCTGTTTTTCTAACGTTTGTAATACTACCTAGGAAATGTAAAAGCTGCTTATTTAACTGAATAGCCTGAGAACTTTCTTCAAATCAAGCGAAGTGTGTAGTTCAGTGGTGATACGAAGTCACAGAAAATCGGACAACTACGATCTCAAATGACCTCTATGCGTCAGCCAAATTCTTTAGTTTACTTTAGATAGCCATTTTTTCTATCAATGTGTTGTGTTTTTTGGAATGTCTATATATACCTTGTCCTTGTTTTTTCTTACCAGACTGTGATATCCAGCCTACAAAAGAGACTGCCAGCTGTACGCGGCCCACTTGAATTGTCTCCGCCTAAGGTGTTAGGATGTTATCCTCAAGGGTGTCTATGAAGCTCGTGTTTCTTGCAATTTTTGCACTCATTCTGACCATAGAGTGCAAAAAGTGTGAAGGTATAGTATTTTTGAATGAACTACCTTTTAGTTTGTCAAACTGTGTTTAACAAACTTGTGAAAGCTGTCGAGGCCGGCGAGGCTTCAAAGGCTGTGGACATTATTGACGCAACTTGTGAAAAGCTGACAGGTAAAGAAAGGAAAGTGGTAAGTCTCTTTTTAGTTTCTTATTGCTAGTGCTCTAACATTGGGGCCTTGCCAAACTCTCCCACGAGAATTGTCCAGCAAGTTGCCCGCTACATATCCAGCGGCCTTCCGCCTTTTAAAATATGCGAAAAACTAGCTCAAAGTGACCCTCAGATATGCGAATACACACCGGGTATGTCCACATTTCTGTGTTTATTCTGTAGACTTTAGACCTGACAGGAATGCGGACTTCAAGAAATTCACTGTGAAGCAGCTTAGGCAAACTCTGGCGATTATGGGGAAGACTTGCGATGGCTGTACGGAAAAGAGGGAATTCGTGGATCTTGTTGAAAAAAATCGGCACTTACTGGACGACACATCCAAGACGGAGTTATAGTCGTCTGGACCCATCCTGTCTTTCAGCGTTTGTACAGTCCGCTTGTTTTCTTAATTGTTGTACATCCACACCATACAAGTCGGTTGATTTGGTTTGTAAAATATACTTTCGGGAAGTTTCTATATCATCTGTTGGTATTCCCCAAACTGTATCTCGAAATACTGAGGGTTGCGCGTGAGGCCGTTTACCATGAATCCTGTCTGCGATGCAGTCTTTCCTACTTCTTGATTCTTCCTTGCCTTTATGCTCTCTGACAAAGTTATTTTAGATGTAGATTTCTTCTCAAGTTGCAGCTAATTCAGTTTATTAGGAGAATGTGGCTTTCGATCCTGACCTTTCCATTCGTATCAAAACAGGTTTTTCCACATCTGGTACTAGTCATAGCAATGTTTGAATCGACCCATTCGTATACAACCCCTGGTAGCATAGCAGTTTCAGAATTGCTACTCATCTAGTTGGCGAGCAGCCATTCGGCCAGTCGGCAGAAACGTAGAAAGGGGAAGGGGTTAACGCGGAGCAAAAATCACAGTCACTACCACACATCGTCACAGGGAACGAGGAGACGCATTAGCGTGTAGTGGGCAAGTCAGAGCAGAAATCATAAAATTGCACGTCGAACCGGAAGGAATCAGGCAACGACGAACACTTCATGGTTTTGCCGAAGGCGGAAACACGGCAGCACGGACTAGTACCGTTAACCGGAAACTGTCATTAAGTCTGGCCGATCAAGGTCGTCGAACTTCCCCGAAACTCATCGTTTATTTATGAATACCTAACTATAGGTTTGTCACTCGTTTGTCCCAGCGGTAAGCATAACTTGAAAAATATTGCGAATTCCCTTATGTTTCTGAATCCACCAGTCGCGTGCGGCTCTAGGTTTATTTAAATTACCTATTTTAAGGTACTCAATACACCATGCAGTTCTAGATAGTCGCGTCCGAGTTAGCCTTTCCTCTCCTGCCATGTAACACTCATTAAAAGCAGACTAAAGTCGGAGATGTCGATGGTCACGGAATCAGTCGTGCGACCGAAGAAGAGCTTTTGGACGAACAGCAGTTATTAGAGGCTTCACGAATGACAATTGTCGGGGGGATATGTGCATCCTGCGTTTCCATAATGTACTCCTAAAGTACATGTCAGTGACTGGGAGGATTTTAAAATGCTCGGAGCTCCTTTAAGTACGCGTGAACAACTGTGGAAGTGGGCAGACAAGGATCCTTGGTGGCTGAGATAATAGTTGCTGCGGGCATAATGAGTGCCGGTGACTAGAAATGCAGACCTGTTCATTTGCAATGCGCGGGTCGTTTACTTATTGGCAAATGACGCCGTTGGCTGGGGAGACGGGGCCTGACTGTCAGCCTAGCTGCAACTCGTCTGGCGCGTCCGTGGGTAGAGGATGGTGGGGCAGCCTTCTACGATGATCCCCTATGGAATAAGAAATCACAGGTCGCGCATTAGTAACACTTTCAGGCCTGGTTGGACATCGGTCTTGCAAGAGATCACGTCACGACAGTATTATGACATTGAAAACGCTGCCTATCGTCGTAGGAGACGTCACTCGGTGTCTAGCACAGTTCAGGAGGCTTAGACGGGTGCGCTAAGGACGTGCACCACTGAATCTAAGGATTACGGGAAGTTCCCTCATGGAAGCAACCCGCGCAACCGCTTTTCGGCCCGATATGGTCTAGTTAGTCTTTTGAATGCCGGAGGACTCTTGTTCGTGCGCCTTGTCTGAACTTGGGAAATATCAGCAGCACTGAACTGAGGAGTCTAGCGTCCAATACAAACCATCCACACTCCCATGTATGGTTTTATAGCAAGTAACATGATAATCAGGCCGTGGTTTAGCAGCGGCTCACCATAACGTTACACAGTAGTTGCATACGAGCCCTCTTGGTTTCTAACACCAGGCAGGTCACTCTGCCGTACGCCGCCGTGAGCAAACAGTAGGTATTCCGTCGTAACTGATTAGTAATGGCTTACGCCAAATTGGCGCAATACAGACGATAGGTGTGTATCTCAGCATTTTCACATTAAGTATAGGGATCTAAGAAAGTTGGGTGCCGCGAGCGCCTGCAGATTGCCTTGCCTATCGTTTCAAAAAACACGACTTCGCAGGATTAACTTGATTTAGCAAAATGTTACAATTACTACAGCTTTTGGGAACTGAAGTAACCATAAGATAAAGGCACAGTTCGTACTGAATATCTCGCGCATAACCAAAGGGCCGTGATGATCAATCTATAAGGCTGTACAACCTCCACCGGATAGAAGAGAACGAGCTGAGTGAGTAAGTGCTGCTGCGCTTTCTCCTCCCCTCACCTTGTCAAAACATAATTAAGAAGATCGGCGGTGAGAAAGAACGCGGGTGACTGGCGCGGCCGGGGCCGTCCCTAGGTATACCACCACACCCGTCTCGGATCCCACGGAGCGAAAGCGCCATAAAGGCCGAAATAAGAGGGAACCATTGCTGCCTGACTCTCCGTCCACCAGCCCGTCAATCCACGCAAACACACGCTCGGCTGACTGCAAGGTCTGAGTTACCCCGTCATTTGGCAACCTTCCAAGCCACGGCTTTTAACGCATCGTGATAGCTTCAAAAGCGTCAGACTGTTTAGAGTGAGGAAAGCGCGTCGAGTCATGCACCTCTCTCTCCCCATTCCCAGGTCTCAGTCAGCTGTCCGAGCTGGTCAAAGGACTGGGTGCAGTGACTGACGGTGTTAAGGTGTCTGTCTGCGAGCGCCACATGGACGAATTAGCCCCCCAAACTCACGCACCAGGATTACACACACATGGGAGGTAACGCTCGGATCTCACACGCAGTAAAGGAGCCGCATGGAGGGACGAGCCGAAAAACACAATTCTCACCTACGTGAGGGGTGCTTTTGATGTGGGATTTTGGAGGGATTTTGATGTATGGTGATGTAGTCGTGTCTGCGGTGATTTACCGCAGGTTTTCATAAAGGCGCATGCGACCTAGCGGGCCCATGCGGTGAGTGAGTGTGCGTGGATGGTATAGGCAGTTGGGGCGGGTGTGGTGGCTGCATGTTGCTGCTCTTAGCACTGGCCCGCCAGTCTCTGTGTGATGGGTTCGCAAGTGGCCGACCAAGCAGATGCGTGATGTACATGTGCGATGGTAGTGAATGCATGATGGGTTCGGGGCTTTAGGGTTGGGTAGGGTGGTCATGCTGGTGGATGGGGAGTTGTTAATGCCGGATATGGAGCCGTTGTCGTGTATGCAGGTAGTGTTAAGGGTGCCGATACTGCGTTGAGCTCAGCACCAATGGGTGAGTATGTGACCGAATAAGCCGATGCGATGAGTGAATATGCGTGTACACTGCGAGGGGTGGGAGCGGGTGCGATGGGTGTATGTAGGGACTTTGCGCACTGGTGTACCGATCCCAGTGCAATGGACTCGCAAGTGATCGATCAAGCGGATGCTCGATATGAATGTGCGATCGCAATGAGGACGGGCTGGAACCGAGTCCACATCGCTGAGGTGGGGGTGGTGACGATATATGCGATGGCGGTTGACGGGACGCATGAAAGTTGCAGTGAGTGGCCGGGATAATGAAGGTTGATGTGTTCGTTGTCGCCGCGGTGATTGTGGCCAAGATGATGAGTGATGTTGAGGTGCGGAGATTCGAAGCAACAATGATGAGGTCGGGCGTCATCGTGGTCGGTGCGGGGGTTGGAGTAGTGGCGGTAAAGACAGTATTTTCGGTTGTAGGGCGGTTGGGACATTAGGTCTGAAGATGACCGACGAACACGCGTGTGGAATGCTCGTTGACAACGCGGGCGCGCTGGGTGAAATTGAGTGACTACTACTGCCACTGCTACTACAACTGCCAATGCCATCACTGCTATTATTGTCACTATC
>CACRXP010000816.1:177430-189674 GCA_902702965.1 Spirometra erinaceieuropaei
CTAATACTACTACTACTACTACTACTACTACTACTACTACTACTACTACTACTACTACTACTACTACTACTACTACTACTACTATTTCTGCTTCCACTGATACCCGGCCAACTAACGCTGCCATTATTACTGACACTCCCCATACTACAGATACAGTACTAACTATTTCCCCTATTTTATCTACTGGGAGATGTGTCCAATTACATAATTAATTGCAAACTTGAAGGACAGAACTTTGTGGCTGTTTTTAGATATCAAGGACTCGGAGCTCATGGGCCTGGGAGCCAAGTGGGCGGTGTACTAGTTCTCCTGAGATTTTGGATATTTTTTATGATTTATAGCCCTTAAAGTGAGCCGCGCCTAATCTAAGTCTGAAGGCTGCCTTCTGTGTTGTCTTTTCTATCCAACTCGACCTTTTTGGCCTTCAGTGTGAAAAAGGTCAACATTAACTAGACTATTTTGGAATGGCGTTCACCGATTAGGCTACGAAACGTGCTCATCCCGTTGTGCCTTGGAGTTGAGGCCAGGACACTCCCGGACGGTTACATAGCCACAAGCAGTATGTAAATGAAGGGCAGCAGCGAAGACACCGGAGACTGGAGTGGCGCTTTCTGACTTATTATCTATCATCAGCCAGCCGTACACAATCACAGATCTGGCTGAACTGGGATTCCGATCCTGTTTTTTCAATCAACGGGCATTCTGTAATTCAATGCTCTACCATTAGGTCGTTAGCCCCTCTCTACATGTATGTCGTCGGATTGTCTTAAATCGTCCTAGAGTTGAATTTCCAAGATATCGGAGTCAATAAGTGCGAAGAGATAGAAATACAGAAGCCAAGACTTGAACTATCCTCATAATAATCATTTCTTTAAGTTAAACTTTGACTCTTGAATAATCTATTAACTTATTTACTGCCCATAGTGAATGGAGCCAATTTTTTTGCTGAACATTTTGAACTGACGATTTCAAAATAAAGCAACTTCCTCTCTCTCTCTCATTCCAAAAGTTCCCACTGGCCTTATTTACCTGTGCTTTTAGAGTGTGGACGGCAGAATGATGTCATTAACATATGGCAGGCACCGAAAGTCGAAATTAGACTATGCGTTATCTTGTGGACCGCGTTCGTAAATTCTGAGATTACGCTTGCTCAGAGTTTTGAGACGGCCGACATTAGTTATTCAGAGAAGACTTCTTATCTTAGATCCACAGGACTTCGAGCGGCCAATGGAAAGGAGACCAAGATATTGGTTTTCTCTGACCATATTTAGATCACCGATTGCCAGGCGGTTCCACCCCAAGATGGCTGACAAGTCCACTACACGTTTCCCACCAAAGTTAAATGCCCACGCATCACGTTTGGAACCTGGCATCTATTAGCCCTCGATTGTGCGGTTAGTGCTCATGGACGAATTCCCGGGCAGAAATCAGTCTCCTTGAGTAAGAGTTAAGAAACAAGGCTTTAAAACAACCAGTAGTCCATCGCCGTAGATCAAACTTTTGCGGTTGTCGAGAATGTTTGAATTCCTTTTTCGCTCTACTAGGGATGCAGGACAGAAGTATAGAGACTTTAGGTATTTGCTGACTTCAGCTGAATAAACAAGTTCGCAAAATCGCCGTCCACACAGGTAAAAACTAAGAAAAGGAAGCTGAAGACACTGCCCCCCGAACGGCGAATAATCAGTCCGCTGGGAGCAAACCGCTCTCTTCGGAGTTGTCCAGATGCTGCAGAAACTAAAACAAAAAATAAATACCGTAAAGTCCTCCAGGGGGAATAATGATTCTTATTGGTGCGTCTTAACTGGCCAGATGTCTGTTTTCCTTCTGTAGGACGACGCCAATGTAGACGTCCTTGTACCACAATCTGTAAGTTCTCCGTTTGAATCAATAAGTCATAGTAGTGGGCTGTAAAGTTTCCTACGTTCTCATATCCAACTTGGCCGCGGGACAGAGTTGCGTGCTCAGTTCTGTCCTGAGCTTCCTTGTTAGAACCTACACAGGCAGACCCTGAAGTTGAGCTAGAAAGAACATTTCAGAACTCTACTACTGTCCTTGCCGGTTATTTGTTGCCAGTCATGAACGCATACAGACCATAGTCGACAGTGCATGAAACCTCCGCCTCGATGGTATAAGAGTTGAATCTAAAACAGCTGAATCTGCTTTCGTATTGACCGTCCCCCTTACCTGGCGTTGTGGTACGACTGGCTAGGAGAGCAAGTACACCAGGGCTGGTCATATTAGTCTGTCTTGCCGTATCGGGCAACCGTTCGATAATGCTATCAGACGAAAATGAATTTTCTTAGTTCAGAAGACAGAAGGAAGTTTAAATAAAACCTTTACCAACACTCAGAGCTACTTTTTTAATCCTTTGCCAAATGCTGCGACAGAAAGGGCTTTAATGTTGATGGCGTTGTTAGTACCTTAAAATTTATAGGCATTTCTTCAAGCCAGTCGTGCCGGGATCTTTCTATTAGCCACTGAAGCTTTTTCGCTACCTTCTGGTAGCCAGAGATTGACCTACAGATTGGTCTTAGAGCGTACACATTTTGCAAACCAGTCTGCAGCCCAGAGTTCGGCCTTGTTCTGGTGGGCTCAGATGTTGGAAAAACGTGTTTTTTACTGGCTTGTACAAATTCTGAAGGATTTTTGAGCCAAAAGGGGAATTCTCCCGCAAGATCCATTGGCCTAGCGAAACTGAACACCGAAAGCGAAAATTCAAGTTTCGGCCTTTTAAATTGCTTTATTTTTTGTCAAACACTTTTGGAAAGGCTGGGAGCCAAATCCTCCAAGGGCGGCCTGCAAAAAATTGAAGACACCAATCCGATAGTTTTCATTGGTCGACAGACAATGCAACACGCCATGCACGTGCGTTTATCTGATTGGTTACGATGATTTCATGACGTGTGATTAGCTGAGGCGCTGATTTTTAGGTCACTGTGCACCAACGAGCTCTGAACACAACCGAGATTCACTTAAACACGGGGAGACCTTAAACTGGACAATATCGAGCGCGTTGATCGGGTTCTGGCCTCTGCCTTTGCTAGTATTACGGAAAAAACCCATACAGGAGCGGATTACCGCACATGGCAAGACGCCCGTACTTCGATGGCTTAGGTCGAAGTAGAGGAGATAGATTACGCAGTAATTTAAAAGCAAATCCCTTATCCTTTGTAGACTGAACCAGCAGTCGTAAACATAGTCTTAAGAATTTTATAGGACTAGAAACACACTTCCCTTCTAAAAGTACTTCACGTTGAAACTTCAGTACTAGCGAAAAAACTCGACAAAATTAGTAAACTCAAGCGAACCTCTGGAGAGTACTGAAAAACGCATGAACTTGTATATTTTAAGGATTTACAGTTAAAATTAGACAGATGCCAAAATAATTCTCTACTTTCGACCTTTTACTCTGGTTATTGAATTAAAGGAGCTGATTACTGTGAAAGACAGAAATGAAGGGGTACGTTTGAGGGACCTATTTGACAAAAACAACTGATCAACACTCTTTCAAGTTGGCCGCACGGGTTCGAGGAAACGCCTGGCCAGACTTCTACGAGGTGGCAGATTTTGGATTTTTAAGTGTTGACAGCTAGATAATATCCTGCCTATGCATATCCGTGTAACAGTTCGTGTCAGGACCCATCCACTAAAGCTACTACCTACTGCAAGAAGGAGTAGATTAACCTGATGGCCAAGCGATACTCGTCATGCCGACTTGCGCCTGACAACTAAACGAAGTTTTGTCGACAGATTTGGATACCTTAATCTGAATTCAGCCGACTTATACAGTTTTGCAGGCCCGACATGACCTCTAGTCAAAACCAATCGTGTATCACATTACACTGATAGAATGTGAATGGACAATTATTTTTGAGCCTAATTTCGATACCTGATCATTAAGTCTCCTAAATTCCACTGGGGATTGGGAATCTTAACGGTATCTTGGACCTGTTGGACAGCGTTGTTGCAACAGATTTTATGCTGTATAAAGCAAACGTGGTTACTATTAATAAACATGGGACACAAAAATGTGTGTCTGAGGCACCATTTTGTCTTTGGGTGGGTTTGGATACCAGCTCTGTCTGCTAATCAGATCAGATATACGAGCCTCTTGGATACGTTAGGCCTGTAACGTTTGACAGGTCCCAAGTAGAACAGCAGATTCCAAATAATTGACCTACCCCAATCAAATCTACCGAGACAGTCATGATAACAGCTCAGATTCGTGTTCGGGGGGCTCAGTCTGTCCAGAAGACGCTGCTGAGATGCAGTTGGTTTGCGGATGATTAGTGTGTCCTTTAATCTTGAGTGAGTGTGTAACAGTCACAGCCAGGAAACCCCTGTTCTCTTGCATCTCAGATGGCTGCCCGGGTTTAGTTAATCGATTACGGCAAAGAGACCAACGGCGGAGCGACGCTCATCGATCGTTCTTACGGAGGTCACTCGTTCCGTTGTGCCTTACGGGCTTTCTCTCGAGCCCAACCAGCAGCCGCATAGCGGCGCATAATATAGGCAGTATGCTATTACCGACAAGGACAAGGGAGACTGGAAAGGACATTTCTGGCTTATTAGCCGTCGTCAGCCTATACATCATGCCCAGAGCGTCTTTTCGCCGGAGAAGAAAAGGCGATCTCGTGAAACATAGTTTTACTGTCCTGATATATATGTATATATAATGGTAGGGGGCGCTCACCGATCGTTCATACGGAACTCACTCGTTCCGTTGTGTCTTACGGGGTTTCTCTCAAGCCCAACCAGCAGCCGCACAACAGCGCATAATATTGGCAGAAGGGTATTACCGACAAAGGCAAGGGAGAGAGAGAGAAAGAGTCCGTAAGGCACAACGGAACGAGTGAGTTTCGTAAGGACGATCGGTGAGCGCCCCCTACCACTGTATATTCCCGATCGAAATCCACAAGGCAACGGGCTCGTGGCCCAGTGGTCAAAGGCGTTGGACTTCTAACTAACAGATAGCGGGATCGAGCCCCCAGGTGTTCCACACTTCGGGGTTGCGTATGACTGGCTGAGGATGACTAATATGCCAGAAATTGCCATTTCAGTCTCCCCTGTCGTTGTCGGTAATAACATTCCGCCAAATAGGCCAACATTGACCATTCCGACCCCGCCTATCGCTGCTAGTAATATTACTTGATTACTACTCAGCGCCGGGCTTAACTTCAACTTGTTTGCTACGAAGATATAGAAATCCTTCAGATGAATCTCGACCCTTTGAAAAGATTATTTCGCCAAGGTAATTTTGGCAGATGGATGTGTCTAGATTTCTGGCTAATAATGTAAAACGGACTTCCGCGATGCGATGCGTGCGGTCAGACTCACTGCAGATATCGCGCTGTCCTTAGGAGGCCAGTACTGACCTCGTTTAAGTCAGCCGCGCTATACACAGCTATAGAGACGGTTTCTTAACGCAACATCGAAGGCTACTTTTTGCTTTCTGTTTCCTCAGAAACTGTGACTCCCTTTGAACGAGAATCTCATGTGTGAACTCATATACTGTCACACTACCCGATAAAGGCATCGATGTGAAGAGTTTGAGAAGGGGGACCTTTACGTATCAAACAGTCAGAGGTCCTGAGGAAGCCGGTGAACGATGCGATGAAGTCTGGTTGGTTCCGCTAAGGGTGGCTTAATCGTCGTATGCGGCTAAGTGATTATCAGTTGACTGTACAGCCTGACTATAGAGCAATGAAGTTGTAGAAACAGAGGACGATTCAGTTACTTTTGATCTTACTTGAAGTGCACGAAATATTTCAGAAATGGGAACCTGAAGTATCGCAGTAATGGCACTCTTTTCATCTTTTCATCTTCAGCTACCTTCGGGCTAAAAGGTGATTTTAAAAATATTTGACTTCTACGGTGTTTTAATCAGAGAAAATGGATAGAACTCACCCTAGGTACTCTTTTCTTGTTCTTCTTAATATACTCCAGAAATTCCCGACATCCATGTAACCCAGATAGGATGTCTTCTCTCGGGGTTGTATTTCTCTTTGCACCTTCTTCCTGCCCACGCAAGCTCCCTTGACTGCCTTCTCTTCCCTCACCTACGAGCCCTGTTGGTGGTTTGAAACGATCAGAATAGCGCGGCGGCATCTTGACCTAGAAAAGCAGCCAATGAACAAACAGTCACCCACGAGGAGGTGGCGATGGACATGCGGATACGTCCGCAAATGCGTGCCCGTTTGACTATGTGCAGACGGCTATCACGGTACGCTAACGGCCGTGGCTTGGAGGTTGCCAGCTGACGGCATGACTGGGACCTCGCAGTCGGCTCAGTGTTGTGTGTGTGTTTGTGTGGAGTGGCCGGCTGGTGGTTTGAGAGTCAGGCTGCAATGGCTCCTTCGTAATGTGGCCTTTATGGCACTCCCACTCCGTGGGATCCGAGCCAGGTGTGACGGTACGCCTAGGGGCGGCTCCGACCACGCCGGACCATTCTTTTGTTGTTGGTGAAATTCTGGTCATTTGTTGTGTGGACCAGGGGGTGTGGAGTGGAGCGCTAAGGTGCGGGCTCCACCCTGTCATCCACCTGCGCCTTTCGCCGCCTCCGGTCTGCTTGACTCTATCTTGACACCCGGGGCAGGTGAAGGAGGAGGGGAGAGTGCAGTAGATGCTGTGCAAGTCTACTACCACCATAAAACAACCAACGCACAAATCACCATCCCCGCCGTCATCTTCACGTGAAGCACACGGTTTGCATCGTCGGCCAAACTGACATGTGCACACGACAGTGCGAATATCCGAGCGCAATTCAAACCAAGCATGTGTTTCTGTGGATGACCAGTAGATTAGTCTTTTTTCATGAAAACATCCTTGTCGACGTCTTTTAAAGGAAGAAAGGAGAGAATGGAGTCGTTTCCGCGGTCCAGAGAGGTCGACAGCTTTCATTCTCTCAACAAGTCTTTATACACGCTCGCAAAAGCATTTACCACCATCTTCAAGATTGTGTTATCATTATCATGTGCGGTGATGCCGCCATTGTCCCATTCTCGACACCTCATTAGTCGAAATGCATCCACACATTGGTATTAATTGCACGGCAGCCAACAAGGGCGGGACCTGTGCATTAGGCCGTCCTATCTGTGCACGAGCGGCCACAGGAGTGTGCACAGATGTCGCACACCGTGACACCATAAGGGACAACAATCCGACATTCCACAGTAGGCTTTAATGACAATCCATACATATTTACAGCAACTCATTGAGTTATCGTCGGAGCGCACGTTGTGTCGTCTGCAACCCAACTGATAAGCTGTGGTGGTCGTCCAGTGGGACATCCTTCGAGCATTCCTGTCCCACACCGATGGAGTATTTCTATTCTGAAAGGATTCGGAAGAAAGAGTGGCGGCCTCGAACACGTTATTTGTGCACGGAAACGTTCCGTGTCTCATGGATGCCCCAGTCACTGGACATCACGAATTTCTTGTGTCGTATGCAAGTGGTAGCTGCTTGCCCCTGGTGGCAACTTTTTCGACGCCTCGGTGGGATGGTCACACACTGGTCTAATGATTCATAATTCTGTAAGTGCTAGTTGCAATCGTCTGTCTTGAGGGTAACGGAGGCAGATGTGTGTATTTCGTCTTCATCCTAAGCTCAACGTCTTCGAAACCGTAGTCTAGAAATAAGTGAAGATGTTAAACTGCCTCCCGTTTGATGGCGACAAGAAGGTGCCGGCAGAAGATTCAAGGTTCAGAAACAAGAGTATTCAATTTCTAAACTTCTGTACCACGCTCCCAAGGCATGCCCCTTAACTTCATTGAATGGTCCTCGTAGGTAGAAAATGTTGTGCAAAAGAATTCTAGGAGATCGACAAATGGGCATAATTTAAATACCCATCACTCCAACAAATCTGGGTTTCCATAACTTCCCCATAGACAGTTCGATTGTCAACAAATAGATACTTTCCAGGACTTCTTTACGTGACCCTAACATAACTGAATATCTTAACGACGATTGATCCACAGTCGGAAGTCTTAGTTTCCGTCAAATATCTAGAAAGTCAATCATCGTTATTCGAGGACAGAAAGAAGTTAGGATAATATTAACTAGTCTAAAAGCCTTGCGGCCAATTGACCGCATTATATAACCTGCCGTCATCTCACAGAGTACGATCCCAGGCCAGCAGCAAGACGGGAGAAAAGTTTTCGTGAAATCTGCGGGTAAGCCAAACTTTCCAATTTCTTCGTAAATCTTCACCGTATAATTTGAACTGAGCCTAAACCAAGGACTGCGAGTTGGGTGTCCATGTTAGTGCCTGAGGCGTTCTCCAGACCATAAATGAGCAACTCGGCATTTGATGAGAAATTGTTTTACTTGGTGGGCCCCCAACGCGTACAGAAGGGTCGTCATGGATAAAGTACAATACAGTCAGCTATCGTATGGCGTACTTCAATGCGGAAGGATGTTCCAGTTTTTGCTCACACCTGAGGAACCAGAGAATATAATCCTTCATGTTGTGTTAGACACTACGCACATCCCGAGAAATCAGTCAGCCCGGTGGATCCGAATAAGTAAATATTAACTGCGACTGAAATGAAATCAGTAGTGTGTTTAGATCGCAATATATAATGCTCCTCGAGAATCAGGTATTTCCTTCTCCGATGCACGCCCCGCATACTGGGCCGGTGGTTGCCGAGATGATGCCCGAGGGCGTTGAACATCCCAATGTCAATCTGAAGAAATTGATTAGGATTGTCAGATTCTTAGCAGCCATGAGAAGTAATCCCTTATTCTAGCGATCAGGTCTATCTCTTGTCGACTTTTTCCTGTAACTAGCCTTGCAACTATATTTCACAGTTCCTGTCTTCTGTCAGTATCTTCTGTGAGCCACCTCACTCCGCTTTTAATCATTTTTTGCTTGGACAAAGCTAATTCACTAGCCTTAGCAGGATAACTTTGCATTTGCTCCAATAGCCACTGGCGTCCCTTTTAGATAGATTCTGACACTGTTCTTAGCAGTCAATCTCAAAGTCTCTGGGTCATCTTTCCAAACACTCTTTTATCGATATCTCTGAAGCTCA
Source organism: Spirometra erinaceieuropaei (assembly GCA_902702965.1). Lineage (NCBI taxonomy): Eukaryota > Metazoa > Platyhelminthes > Cestoda > Diphyllobothriidea > Diphyllobothriidae > Spirometra > Spirometra erinaceieuropaei. Next base: position 186,463 of record CACRXP010000816.1, read on the forward strand.
AATCTACCCCTGTCTTCGTGAAGTTAAAATCTACATAGGTAGACTGCTACCTTCTCGTCTCCTCGCAGGAAATGGGATTCTCAGAGAGCTAAATTTTAAAGCATGCGATAAAAAACCATTCCCCGATCTGTAAAGGTTATCAAACCCCGCTAAATTTGTCGCCAAGTCCTAACTTTTCCCTTCATACTGATCCATAGATCTGACGGCTGACTTCTGCAGACACATAGAGGACTAGCATACAACGCATAGTTTGAACACTGTTCACACCAGCCGTGTCCAACGACCTAGCATCTATTTCGTTTTCTTGAGGAAGGCCTTTAGTTTTCCACATAACGATGCTTGTTAGGGTGCTTTATTAACTGATAGTTGTGGATTTGCATTTCTTAGTCACATAGTTCCTCGGTGAGCCCTGTATTCGAGTGACACTGTAGCGCGCAGCCATCATAACTGGTCTGGCGTCATTGTTCAAGACCTCGCTGCCTCAAGGTCATTCACCCTTTTGCAGTGAGCCGTTCCAGACGCGCTGACCTGAAGTCACACGACCGACAGCTTGGGCACACTTGAGTCCGCACAGCCGCAGCTGCCCGTGCGGCCACTTGAACGTACCTCCCCCTTGCAACCGCAACCTAAGCCACTGAGACACCACCCCTCGGCAAATGCAACACACCGATTAGAGACCACTTGAGCTTGGCCCACGAGCCTGCAAAAGAGGCTGCCACCACTGTCTCAGGGACTCGCAGGCCTGACTGGACGCAGTCAACACCAGCCCCAGTTTCGCCAGTAACTACTGTCGCCTGAGAGGACAACTCCGGGTTCTGTATACGTCAAACCCCTCATTTTGGTTTCTTTTGTCTTCCCCCTACAACTTGGGAATTGACCCGACGGTGGTAGCGCACAGACAGGCCCACGCTTGCACTGCTCAGTCGCTACCGGAATTGTCAAGGCAGGTGCAAGTACTTGTCTCAATAAGCTTATTAAAGAGAGTTAGAAAAGTGGCTTAATTCTGCGGCGGTTGCAGCCCCAAAAGAATCGCTGGTGGAACTGACTTATATGTTCCCCTAAACAGGAAATGAGAAAAGAACCCGCCTACAATACGGGTGACCTTGAGCCAAGTTCGGTAACAATCGGGAGATGGCACCCGAATATTCGTTGTCTAGAAGTAATACCTACTATACCTTTTTGAGTAGGTTGTAGCCCTACATATTTGTGGTTTCATCCGACATCAGTTCCAGCTGAGCTGCAGTCCACCGTCTCCAGCTGTTGAGCTGCAACCGCTATAGACCGGCTGAAGATTGACAGTATTATTAAGAGTGCGGGTAAATCTGATCTTAGAAGCCTTGATACCTATTTTACCAAGTCAGAGTGAAATAGGAGTTAGCTTTAGGGTTGGCGTCAGGTTATGACTTAGGTTTGAGACTAGACTCAAAGTTAGTGGTAAGGCAAGTCAGGATCAAGTTTGGGGTTATGGGCTGGTGTTAACTGCAAAGTTAGTGTTAGGGTTAGGGTTATTGTTAGGCTTGGGACAAGAGAATATTAGGTCAGATCGCAGTTGGTAGCCAGGAGCCGTATTACGGGTGGCTGGGAGTTTGTTTACTGGGGCTATTTTGTGGGGCTCCATAATCACATCTGTCCCATTGGGCTTCCGTTTTACGGTTGAGGTTAGGATTAGGGTACCGGTTAATGATTTCCGATTTTCACGTTAGTGTTATGCTTTTAAGCTTAGGCTTTCTGGTTACGGTTAGGAATTCAGCGTACGATTTGGTTTCAGTATTGCGGTTTGGTTTTTCAGTTACGACTATGTCTAATGGCTACGGTTACGTTTACGATTTCGGCTAGGGTTAGGGATGCCGTTATGGTTAACGGTTAACGTTTAAGGTTGAGGTTAGGGTTAGGGTTGAGGTTAGGATTAGGGTTAAGTTCGCCGTCCGTTTCCCATTTCTGGCCACCAACTGCGATCTAGCCGAATAGTTGTCCCTTCCGGAATAATGCTCAGGTCCACATTTATCACGTGGGCGCGACGTTCCCACTCCCACGCTCTGCTTAGGGGACCATATAAGTCAGGCTTACCGATTCATTTTATTCTTCCCATCAATCATAACCAGTAGTATTTACTACTAATGCACAGCGTGGTCGGCAATGGACTACCTTCCGTTCAAGAGATAACTGACAACAATGGTTCTCGTTGATTAAAAGTTAACTGGCATCACACCTCCCCTTGATGCTTTTGCAAAAGGTCACATTTATGCCCATTCAACTGTTTCCGATGTAGGGCGTTTTCCAATCCCGACAGAGAGTAGAAACTTCAAAGCCACTGCCCGCACAAGTCACTAAAGCCAGAAGAGAGATATCTCATCGGATCATTCACACCTGAAGATGCTTTCCGCACCTATAAGCGGTCCTGAAGGACTGGCGCACATTGGGTATCCAACGCATTCCTCTGCTTCGATCCCGTCTGCTGGCTTAGCAGAGAACGTGAAAACCTTTTGTGTAATGACGACTGGCCGTGCATCGTTAGGCAGCAGCCTGAAAGGGTCGTAGAGGCAGAGCTCCAGAGCTCCGTCCTCAAATCAAGACGGATTGGCGCACATGACTCTCTTGTGACTCCGCGCATTTCCGGTCCCAGACGGCGAAGGGTGAACCTGGATAGAACGTTGGACTCAAGAAAGTTGGTTGATACCCTGATTCCCACTTCAAAACACGGGCTAGCCAGTACCCGCGGGTGGGGTATCATCGCTTGATGACGCTGAGCGAGACAGGAGAAGCCACTCAAGTACACGCAATCTTTTGTAGGCCAAAGCTCTCACAGTTTGAATTGGCTTGTGCTGGCTTCCATTACTACTTTTGAATTGCACCACCGGTTCCGTGATCCACAGCTACTCGGATACAATAAAGATCGGAATTTCATGTCGACGAAAACGGTCCATTATGCAAAACCATGCCAAACTCATATTATAGTGTCCATCACTGTGGCTTACCTGTTTTGAGTTCAAGTTGACCGAAGCACAAAACGGCTCCTTGTCGGTCTTCTTCATGGACATCCACAATTCCGGCGCGATCTGCCAGTTCTTTGGCACCACGAATTCGATTCCACCGCCTTTCAACTGCACGGGGACTTCGCTCGGATGAAGAATCCGCAACTCCTCCGAGACAGGCGGTCGTAGTCGAAAGACACATGAGAAGAGACTGAATATTGTGCCCGTGTTCAAGTCCGC
>CACRXP010000816.1:194756-259059 GCA_902702965.1 Spirometra erinaceieuropaei
CAAGAAAGTTGGTTGATACCCTGATTCCCACTTCAAAACACGGGCTAGCCAGTACCCGCGGGTGGGGTATCATCGCTTGATGACGCTGAGCGAGACAGGAGAAGCCACTCAAGTACACGCAATCTTTTGTAGGCCAAAGCTCTCACAGTTTGAATTGGCTTGTGCTGGCTTCCATTACTACTTTTGAATTGCACCACCGGTTCCGTGATCCACAGCTACTCGGATACAATAAAGATCGGAATTTCATGTCGACGAAAACGGTCCATTATGCAAAACCATGCCAAACTCATATTATAGTGTCCATCACTGTGGCTTACCTGTTTTGAGTTCAAGTTGACCGAAGCACAAAACGGCTCCTTGTCGGTCTTCTTCATGGACATCCACAATTCCGGCGCGATCTGCCAGTTCTTTGGCACCACGAATTCGATTCCACCGCCTTTCAACTGCACGGGGACTTCGCTCGGATGAAGAATCCGCAACTCCTCCGAGACAGGCGGTCGTAGTCGAAAGACACATGAGAAGAGACTGAATATTGTGCCCGTGTTCAAGTCCGCACCCGGCGTGTCTGCAAGTTCAGTGAGCCAATTGGCAAAATCTTCTGCTATCCGCCTCACCTCGGGGTCCTTTAAAAGAAGTATAAGAGACATGTAAATTTCGAAAATTGCAAACTTTTCTCCCAGCGTAGGCAAGAGTTCCAGTGTAAATTTCAGTTTGAGGCAAATGTGGCTGACCAGTACGGTAAAATGATAATAAAACTATATACTACTGTCCGCCTGTTGGCGGTCTGTGAATATTAAGCGGTTATTCAGCAGAAGCTGATGGATCTCAGCTCAAATATTCATATGAAATTCCGGACCGTGCCTGTAAAGGTCTGTTCAGAAGGAGTTATCTCATGGCCATGCGTTAATTTCCTCAGAAGTTAAACAAGAAAAATTAGCACACCTCCTCGGCTGTCCACTGCCAGCTTTAAAAGTAACTGTAGTTTGCCTACTGTTCGGACCCCATGACCTTCATAGCAATCTGGGACAGTCTCGTCAAGGAGATACATGATCTGCTGTTGTTTTTGTTGTTGCTACTGCTACTGGTGTTGTTGTTGGTCAAAAACCTGGTCATTTGCTGTGCGGACCAGGGGATGTGGAGTGGAACGCCAAGGTGTGGGCCCAACCGCGCCATCCACCCGCGCCCTCCCCTCACTTCCGATCTTCTTGGCTCTGTCTTGTCACCAGGTCCAGATGGGGAATGGGGAAGAGGGGGTGCGGTAGATGCAGTGCAAGTCCACCATCACAGCAAAGTAATTCCCGCGCAAGTCACCGTCCCTGCTCCCACTCTGCTGTGGAGCACACAGTGGACATTGTCGAATTCGGCGGTCGAACTATCGTTGGATCTCAGGCTCGTGACTGCCCCCTCCCTGTGCCGAGTCTTCCATAATTTCTTCTTGTTATCTGTGATGACTTTGCCCTACTCTTACTCAGCCATGTTCATTCTTTCAGCAGCTTCTTCCCGACTTCCTCAGCAAAAAGCTGCAGGCTCCGCAGATTGCCTCGACGCTCACACTACTGCTCACTCAGGGCTCGCCGCCCAACCCAAAACACCCCAATTTTAAACCTTCCAAAACCTGGCATAATTTGCGGGATCAGGTCGTGTGCGGCACGTGTAGACGGGTTGTCTAGCCTATGCGCCCGACCCCGCCTCCGGTCGTTCTGTCTTGCCACCAACTTCAGGAAGGTGTGGGAGGCGAGAGGGCAGCAGATGTAGTTCGATTACTTCGCCCTACTCTTACTCTCCCATGTTTGTTCTGTCAGCAACTTCTTCCCAACGTCCTCACTTGAAAATCTACAGGCTCCGCGGGTTACTCCTACGCTCACACTACTGCTTACTCAGGGCTCGTCGCATAACCCAAAACACCTCCATTTTAGAGCTTGCACACATGTGCATATGTCGTCTCCTTTTCCAAAACCTGGTATATTGTGCGGGGCCGAGTCGTGTGCGACAGGCGTAGACGGGCTGTTTAGCTTCCCAAGCCACTGCGCCCAACCTCAACCCCGCACATTCTGACTCTTTCTTGCCATCAGCTCCAGGTGGGAGATAAGAGTACGGTAGATGCTGGGAAAGTCCATTATTACTATAAACTATTTCAAACGCAAGTCACTGTCCGGTACCCACTCGGTGGAGACACACGGTAGGCGGCCGTTCCTCATAAATACCAGTCGAATTTGTAAAATACGCTTTTTTCTCTAGTAACGTTTACTTATGAGGGGCTGTACTGTTTAGGATGCAGCATAGTCGAAAATGGGGGTCCAAAAACAAAGATAGGGTGCTATGAGTAAAGTATGGTTACTAACAAACAGTTAGTAGCAAAAAACAAGAATACAAATTGACATCAGGGATGTCGCAGGGCTGTAATACTGCTTGGGATGCAGCATAGTTTTAAGCTGCTCCAGTCCCGCCGCCAACATGCCGGCTTTTGACTGCGCGTCTTTTCGGTAAAAAAAACCATCCATCAAAAATGACTACTTAAGTCGTGGGAAGTTTAGCTACTGATTTTCAGGGTCTTCATAAATTCGAATGAACAGAATGAACAAAAATATCTTCTTTGCGCTGTTGACGAGACAAATGCGTGTAGCCTGGAATTATGAGTCAACATTGCTGACGTACTTGCTTCCTATCAGTAGGCATGCTTTTATTAGGTTTCATACTTACAACTGCCAACTGGGCGGAGGAAGGGCGGTTATGCTGTAAAGTCCTTCATGTTATTGCTTCAGCTATGTTTGCTTTATTTGGCGTACAGGGTCTGTCAGGATGACTTTCTCCTTCACTGTAACCGCCCCGAGAATGAGGTGCTGTAAGACTGTCTATATGGGCACATTGCATTGCACCCCCCCCACACGGAAATCTTCAGTAAAAGGCGAAATCCTTGACCTTTGCGGATTGCGATTCACCACACTCTTTACATTATGCTTCTACCTGCAAGCTGCTTCAGTCGTGTTAACAGGCTAATACCCCCCACCCCCCCTGCCTTTAAGAAACTGCCGGGTTGTATTTGATCGCTGGGGGGGCCTCCCATATCGCGTTCCATGCGGTTACCGCGCCAGTTGGCTAGGCGCGTAGGCGTTGGGTGCACTTAATCGGCGCAGGTTTGCCTTTCGTGGCTTACCCATATAGACGTTAAACCCGGTCGCTGGCTTCCTGTGTGGTCTACTAAGGCCGCTTGCCGCTTGCATTCTTTGCCTGCCGTACGGCTCATTTCCCCGCCCCTTCACCCCACCACAGCTGGATGTTGAACGGTTACCCAACAATAGGGCTTCGGCATTGCTTTGCACTTTCACGGGCTCAGGTGTGCGCCCGGGCCTTGGGATCTCTGTGCGGTCTCCTTCGATCGCTTTCCCTTTGCGCGTCGGCCGATTTCGTACGTCCGTGCGGTTGGGCGGTTTGGCCGCCTTTCGGTGACCAGTAGGTTTGGCTTTCATGTTTTACGTTCACCATTCATCGGCTTGACGGTTAGCGTACTTACCAAGTAGCCGTTGGATTGGTCAAGACCGCCAGCTAGGGTGTACATTGGTTTACCATCAATCCCTTCAAAAATTACGCATTCAATCTCGGTTGGCGCATTTTTGGCTGGGGTTATGGGATTAAACGGGAACAAAAGTTCAGAGGTATAGTAAGGAATTCACTATTTATGTGCGGAGTATGAAAGAATTACAAACTTTTCCCGCTGCACCCGTTCTCAATGGCCAAAAAGCCCACTACCTAGCCGTTCGGCTGTTCCGTCTGCCTGTTTTTACAGTGGCCGCTATTATTCAACTAGGTGTACAACATCATTAACATGTTACTGCCTACCTTTCTGGTCAGCTGCAAATTATCTCGGTTTCCGATTGCGCTTCCGATACTGCATAGGCCTGAGCCACATGGGACAGGAATCTTTCCCAGGTCTCTGCCAAATTACTTGCTTTCAGTCCGAACCAGCAGTCCTTTAGCTTGCAAATATTGCACTAAATACGGGGACTGGATAATATCCAGGATCTGTCCAAACTCCGATGGATTATTTGCTTGCGGAGCGGCCTTCCGCTTCTTCTTTACTGTCCGTGGGAAACGTTTGGTAATTATTGAACAAATTAATAATTACAGCTTCAGTCCCCTACGTCCTGCGTATTTTGCATTCATACTTACCGTTGCTCGGGTTCACTTTCCACCGCCCTGCTTGTCGTTGGCATTTAACTAGGATTCATCATCAGTGACAGTATCGTCTGGGGCACCTCCAGCGGAATGGCTTTGGCCTTGGGTATCTTGTTCCTATTGGTTACAGCTTACTTTTTGAACTTTTCGGCACATTTTCCACCTCAAACAAATTTAATTATTAACTTTCTAAACCTATTTTTTTACTTATTCTTTTAACTCTTCGCTAGGTTTCCCATTTTCCCCACCCTTAAAACCCCCTCTTCCCACCCATCCCGTATGACACCGACCTTCCGTTCGCTTGCATAGTCCAGGCTACATACAATTGTCCGACCGCGCTGTTTTTGAAGCATATTGCGTCTTCCTCAAATTTCCTGCTAAAAAAGGATATCTATCAATTTTAAAGTGGGTTTTTAATTCTCAGATAGTTTTGAACCCAACCTGCTATTGTACCTGCGTCAGGGGCTTCCAAGTTACAGGCTGGACACATTTCATGAAGCGAAAATCGTACACGCCTTTGTGCTTATAGGGAGATAATACATGGGTTTCCTAAAATTTTGGAGTGTATATCGACCGCGTCCTATAATTCATAAGGTGCATTAGCAAACATCCGGATACGGTGCCGTCTGAGTGTAGATTTCACGGTGCAAAAGACCCATAAATACAAACTTATTCTAGACCAACAGCTAAAATGTTTCGAGCAGAAAATGTTAAGAAGAGGACGGGCACTACCAATTGAATATGAGAAAAATTTTATGGCTAATTTCTATAAAATATGCTTGGATTTATAAGGAATCAGAAACAATGCATAATTTCTAAGTAGCCCCTATTTACTGGGTGCAATTATTGCAGGCACTCAAGAAGGGACGCAGTTAAAAGCCTGCAACCTGGCGTAGGTGGTTCAAGTTAGGCCTAGGCTGAATTATGGCCAACATAACAACCCTACCTAAGTAAGTAATCCTGTCTAATCGGAGGCACATTTTTGGATACCTTAATACCTTTAAAACCTTGTTAAAAATGCCATCCATTTCATATATATATATATATATATATATATATATATATATATATATCAACGAGGAGGGACGACAGAGAATGCGGGTAGATTGATACAGCACTGTTTCGGGCTTATTCTGCCTTCATTCAGCCAATCATAACCCTGACCACCAGCAGCTGCGACCAGAAACACAAACATGCGCACAGACGCACCTGGCGCAGTCGGTCCACCAGTGAGGCCTACCAGATGGGTCATAAGCACTTCATCGAACCGAAGTTCATCAGTGCCTCGCCACCTGTCATTCTCTGTCGCTGAAGATCGGGTATTTATCAATCAGGAATGGGCGCACACCGATCGATGAAGTGCTTATGACCCATCTGGTAGGCCTCAGTGGTGGACCGACTGCGCCAGGTGCGTCTGTGCGCATGTTTGTGTTTCTGGTCGCAGCTGGTGGTGGTCAGGGTTATGATTGGCTGAATGAAGGCAGAATAAGCCCGAAACAGTGCTGTATCAATCTACCCGCATTCTCTGTCGTCCCTCCTCGTTGCTATTATGACTTGGCCGACTTCGGCCTGGTAATTGGTTGCCTGTTCGTGACCTTTGCCACACATACGGAGCTTGTTTGCTTTGTGAAGCCAATAGATCGGTGTGCGCCCATTCCTGATTGATATATATATATATAATGGTAGGGGGCACTCACCCATCGTTTGTACAAGACTCACTCTGCCCGTTGTGCCTTACGGTCTCTCTTTCGAGCCCAACCATCAGCCGCACAGCTACGGGACTTTCTCGTCCCTCGATATCTTGGGACTCAATCTCGAATTCCTACAGCGGCCGCTTAGCAACTGGCATTATAGGCGGAATACCAGTATGACGAAGACACATGAGACTGGTTGAATATAGCTGGCGGATAACGACCGACAGGCCAAAAATGGCCATTCTTCAAAATATATGCATATAAACACACACCTGACAGTTCGGCCGTCGATTTCAATGATGCCCGCCGTGTGATACACAGAAAAGTACGGCTGATAAAGTGACTAGTGCGCGAATTAGTTTGTAGTGATAGTAGACTTGCGTAGCATTAACCGCACTCTCCCCTTCCCACTCCCCACATGGATACGGTGTCGAAACAGACCCAAGAAGACCGGAGGCGGTGGAGGGCGCAGGTGGACTGTACGGCCGGAGCCGCATTTAGGTCAAAAACCTGCAGTTGACGAGGAAATTATCACCAAAAACAACAATAATAACGCCCCAACAGAGGCCAGAAGGACAAGGATGATGATTAGGCAGCCGTGCCCACTACCTGTATACCAGCGGGAGCGCAAGCGCATCTACCGACAGACGACCAGATGTCAGGGAACTGAGAGCGTATAACAGGCTGGGAGAGCCATGGTTTGCTGATAAAGGCATGGCATAAGCTTTCAAACCTTTTGACCTAGAAGGGCGGCACGTGGTTTGGCATTTATCCTGAGACGTCTGCTTTCCAGATTGGGCAACCAAACAGTCGTCGACTGAGAGGCACTGCCCACAAAGCACACACACTCAAACACAAAACCCTCCTCAGATCGCTTGAGAAGGGGCCTGAATCTCACCCTACCCGTCCGCCACTCCACACAACACAAATGATACTGAAATAAGACCATACATGCTTTATAAAATTTAGCAGTGGATTCTTACCATATCGCAAGATTCGCAAGCTGTATCTGTAGGTGCGGAAACATGGTGTTTTACAAACGAATCTTTCAAAGTCTTAAAAACCTCCTAATTAAAAGTTTTTTAAAACCAAATTATATCTTTCCTTTAAATAAAAAATTGAAACATAACGTAGTGCTCTACCAAATGAGTGAAATAATAAATATTCCATGCGTGGTTTCTATGAAGAATATCTGAATTTACAAAGGCATCACAAATCAATGATAGAACTTTAGACTAATTAGCGGCCACTCTTTACAGGGTGTTTTTTGTTAGAAGATCGTCCGGAAGGTGGCGTCATGAAGTAAGTGAACTGCCGTGGGATTACGTTGCACGGGGATAAGTATTACAACCCTATTTAAGCAGTCTTTCTGAGTCAAAAACGAATTTCAGAATTTCGTTTAACATTTCATCAGTTAACACAGTGAGCACCCATGCACAATTATAGAAGTCCTAAATGCCGATGGCTGATAATAATTACGATTGATTTAAATTAGTATCCTCCCTCCTGTAATTTTGCGATCGTTTATTCCTGGCAGTCTCTTATCCTACAACTCAACACGTGTTTTCGCTGTTTGAATGTGTATTCCTTTATGTCGTCTTCTCATGAAAAAGTGGTTCGTTAGGAAAAAGCTAATGTTGCAGACTGCAACGGTTGAAAGTGGCTCATCTACGCATTAGTTACGTGATAGCAGCGAATGAGAAGCATATTATTGATAAGAGGCGAAACAGGTTTCTTTTTCTTCAAACATAAATAGCTTTTAGAATAAGAGCCTTTATGCTCTTCTCGCAATTCCGTTGGCAACATTACCTGATAACGAAAAATTCTGGGCGCGTTTACAACCCCAGTGAGAATTAATTCCTCGACGAACTACGATATCATTCGGTTTGAAATCATGAGATTTTTTGGCGCCACGACTAGCTTAATTAAAAAATTTCAGTTAAGAACGATAGTATTGTCTGGTTACATCCTGAAGTAGAAGCGACTGCTCCTTCCTTCGAGTGGACGGTAGCCCCTCCGAAAAGCTGGATTGAGTTGGCCACGCCTCCTTCGATTCTCTAGAACAATTTCACTGACTTGAAAAACGTACTCCAATTCATCCTTCCTTTGCGTATCGCGAGATTCTTTTCTGTCGTAGAAAGTCGCCCGAGGATGGCTTGGGCTTCCTGCTCGTTCACCAAGCAGCCGCAGAAGCTCAACTTCGCCCTGAGATAAACGATGATAAAAGTATCCATAGGGCTTTAAAACCAACTTAATGCAGAGATGCTATATTAAATAAGAATACGATTTCCCAAAAAACAAATTAAGGGAAGCTTGGGTTTTTTGCCTTGGTTCTTTGAAAGGAGACAACGCTGAAACATTAATGCGATACCAGTCTGCAACTGCAATTATGCGGGTGGTTGTCACGTCACAACCACTTATCGAAATACCCTGTCGACGGACGTCTGCAGAGAAAAATGAGTTATCTCCACTCATACCGCCAAGAATGAAAGACTTGTGTGCTCAGATATTTTTGGGCTGCGCATAACATGATAAAGCCCACTTGTCGGAAATTCTAGGTCCAAATTCCAGCGTTTATGACTTTCAACTGCTTACGTAACTGTGGTTGCTCCAAGTTGTGGCATCGGAGCACTTAAATAGGTAAACGGAGACGACACTGGCGTCTGCCATCGAACTAGTTTGTTTAACCTCGAGACCAGACGCAGAGTGTCACCGCTGTTGCAGAAAACTGTCCTGATGAGCGAAATGTCATTTAATCATCTTATCCTATTGTTAAGTTAATGAAGTAATTTTCCTTTGGGTAAAGTAAACAAAGGTCTTTGACCCTCTAATTTAATCTCTATTTAGTCCATGAAAAATGCACGCCTCTAAATTAATTAAACCATAGTACACTTTGCCTCATTTAAACCTGTTATCTTGTTGTTTTTCATTATAAAGGTGCAGTTCTTGATCAGTAATGGAGTGCCCAAGTCAGTGGCCTATTACTCTATCGGTTGCGATGTGGAATCTTTACTATCGAAAGTAGAGATTTCGTCTCTCAGGCTGTGAAACACAATCACTTTGTTACGTCATGGGGCTTTCACAGGCAACCCAACTAGTGATCAGCGGTAATGGAGGAAGAGGTACCAACAGGAACCAGCCATAGCCATATAGTCTTATCAAACTGTAGGTCTGGATAATCGGGGATGCAATCCCGGATTCTGATTACTTATCATTGGGAGCAACTCACAGTGCGCATGGCTTAACCTTGAGTTGAATTACGTGGAGAGGGTTATACCTTATTGTTATACTTTACTGTGTATCTAAAGATTAGGGCAAGTGTTCTGTAATTTTTGGCAAGAATGGGAAGACAAGGATATTAGTGTGCTGCAGGTGAATCGCATACATATGCTAAGAACTGCCTGCAGGTGTACCGTCCATATTACAGGTAATTTGTTACTAAAAATTAATGAAACAATTCATAATCGTCTTTAAAATATAAGGAAAAAACGCCCAATGCAGAAAACAGGGTTTATCTAAAAGCATAGCAGGAGGATCCTCCTAAAAATGCCTCTTACCGCGTCTTTTAAGATTCTCTTATAAAATTCAAAGCTGTCAAAAGCTGGTTGGGGAACATTACAGATTTTTTTATTTTTTGGTTGCAGTGGATAATTCGGCTGAATTTTCCCTATTGGCCGTGACTTTACTTTGGTCTTCTCAAAATAAAATGGAAAATCTTCCGCCTTTTTCTTCAGTTGTGCATAAGACAAAATCAAGTGGTTTAACCTTAACTTTGAGCAGATTGCACAAAACATTGAGGTCAGATTCCTCGGTCCCGAAAAAACTCCATTGTCGACTTTCGTATCTCAAGTGGTTTCTCTTATTTTTCTTAAGGTTAGCCATAAGTTTCGAAGCAAATTTGAAAACGCGGGGCGTCTGGTGATTAATTAAAGAAGCAATGACCTTTAGGGTAACTGAGCACTGGATGTAATGTTCTTTGTTTTCGACGAAGCTGTGTTCTTAGTATAGATCCGGACAGTCAGGAATTATTTAATACAAGACTATCGGACGTGCACTCTAGTCAAGGCAAATTTACATGTCTGAATTGACTACTTTTCCCTGTGTGGTTCCCGATCCGCGATGTTTCCGTGCAGTGCAAATGCAGCACATTAAAATAGCTTCGTTTGCACTCAATTCTCAACCGGGGTTCGAACCGGCTATCATGAATTGATCTATTATTCAAGCACACATCTGCATAGTTTTTTTGGTGAAAAAGTTCTGCAATGATTCGTTGTGGGACCTTTTACTTATGTAACTTCATGAGGCCTTGATGTGCGCTGGTTATGTCTGTACTGTGTTCAAGACAACATTACATTGAAATCTCGTAGCTTCACATTGACAGTTATCTAGTTGCTTATTGTAGTTCCTTGGAGGATGTTATAATAAAACACGGACTCCTTCAAAAATTTGCGGAAATGGAGAGGGAGATAAAGGGCCTTAAAGTGGAGATGGAGAAGCTGAGGAATCTCCCTCGCTATTCATTCAAAGAGAATGAAAGCGAGCGAACTTACGCAAACACGGCTTCCTCGGCTGTGTCGACGGAGGAGAAAGAAAAAAGTAGGTCGCTAGAGCTTGATAGGAATGACACCCAGTGTCTTGTGAGAAAAAAGCGCGGTCACACGCGATCTCAGCGAGCAAAAAGAAATCTCAGGGTACCTCAAAAAGGCACAGAGAGTCAGACGAGGGAACAAGAGTTGGCTACGCCGCACACGAAAATCGCGCCGCTGAAAACGAAAAATGATCAAAAGATCGTAGTAAACAGGCAGTCATGCGTTAGTCCTGCTGAATCAAACCTTCCTAAATCGGTGGAAGGTTGTAGCCGGGATGCACGAGATGAAGACTCTGTAGGTATGATTATACCACAAGGCCGTCTAGTTGATCGCAGTAAATGCATCGTTATAAAGGGCATGCCTGAGTCTGTTTCCGACGCTTCAAAGGACAGAATACAACATGACATAGAAATATTCCAGGAATATCTCAAATCGATCTTAATAAGAGACGAAAAAGTCACAGTATTACAGGCTTTCAGGATGGGCAAAATTAAAGACTCAAAACAAGTTCCAGACCGACCGAGACCGTTAAAAATTGTCTTTGAGAATGACGAACAAGCACAGCTACATTTGAGCAGGAAAGCTGCGCTTAAACACGCCCATCCATCAGTTTTTTTTCAGCGGGACTTTTCACCCGCGGAGCGAGAAAAATGGAGGGGGCTCAAATTGGAAGTCCTCAGGCGGTCGAGTCTGGGCGAGACAAATCTCCGAATAGTGGACGGAAAAATTATACGCGTCCAGAGGCCATTCCTCTGGAGAAAGCCCATAACTCTAACAGCTTAGGAGTGATGGAAAGCAGTTCATCCCGATCAGCTCCGACCGGCTTTTGCATTCAATCCCAAGAAATGGATAAACGCCTGTATGCCGGAGTTGCTCGTGCCAAATTGAAATTTTTGTATACCAATGCTCAAAGTATCGTTTCGAAAATCGACGAACTCAAAGCGAGAGTACCGGAACAAATCCCCGACGTCATCGCCATAACGGAAACTTGGCTTAATGCCGAAATCATGGATGCTGAGATTTCGATACCGGGTTACCAGCTGTTTCGTAGAGACCGTCAAAATAGGCAGGGCGGAGGGGTAGTCATATATGTAAGGGAAGGAATTTCAGCAGTTGAAAGAGCCCACACCCTATCCCTTGAATATGAATCCGTCTGGATAAAGATAAAGAAGAGCCATGCACAAAATCTAGAATTTCTGGCGATTTACAGACCACCAAATCTTCTGAGTGCAGCTGATGAGTCGCTCCTTGGTTTAGTCAAAGACGTAGCTAGCCACCAAGAGGTACTTATTGCTGGGGATTTCAACGCACCTGCAATAGTGTGGGAAACTATGGCAGTTAACGGTGGACCAGCCTCTTTCAGCAATAAGCTACTGGACCTCACACTCGATCTCCCTCTGGCGCAACATGTGAAGGTACCAACAAGATTTCGAGAGAACCAGAGAGCAAATTGTCTAGACCTAGTTTTCACTAAGGACTTCTCTAATATCGACGAAGTGTATTCCAATGCACCTCTCGGGAAAAGTGACCATACCACGCTATTATGGGATTACTCGCTCTTCTCTAAACGCCAGAAGAGAACAGAGGGCCAACCTAATATATGGAAGGCAGATTTTAGTATGATGAAGAACGAATTGCTGCCCGTGAATTGGGACCAAATATTCAGGGGAGATCCGGAGGACGACTGGAGATCTTTTAAAACGATTTCACTCGATCTGATTAGGCGCTGTTGTCCACCTAAAGTACAAAAAACAACTAGTCGACCTGCTTGGTTAACTAGGGTCCTAAGTAGGCAGCTACGAAAGAAAAGCAAAAGATGGAAAATATTCAGGGAAACTGCGTCACCAGCGCATTTCGAAGAATTTCGTCGTCAACGAAACGCCGTCAAAAAATGTATCCGTCAGGCACGGAAGGAGTATGAATCCAAAATTATACGACAGGCTGAACAGAAGCCTAAGATTTTATTTCACTATCTGAACAGTAGACTGAAAAATAAGGACCCGGTCGCGGTGCTGAAGGGTGATAATGGTGTAGAGATCATTGAGAACAACGAGAAAGCCGAACACTTAGGACAGTATTTTGCCTCCGTGTTTACTAGAGAAACAGAGTTTCGCTGTCGCAGTGCCGGCAATGCTCTTGAGACTGTTGGTCCCGTGCTTGACTCCATACTCTTCCCGGCAGCTGCCGTGGAAAGGGAGCTGAAAAATCTCAAAGAAGCAAAGTCCTCGGGTCCGGACAATATACCGGCCAAATTCTTGAAGGAACTGGCGAATGAACTTTCCAAACCACTGGCGCACATCTTCCGCTCGTCATTCGAATTAGGGAGGTTGCCATCGGAATGGAAGACAGCAAATATCTTTCCGATATACAAGGGCGGGGCTCGCACTACTGCTAACAATTACCGGCCTGTTAGTCTAACCTGCATCTGCTGTAAAATAATGGAGGCCATAGTTAAGAAAGCAACTATGGAGTTCCTGGAGCAGGGCCATTTAATCTCAGACCTGCATCACGGCTTTAGACAGAACCGCTCGTGTCTTTCCAGTTTATTGCTCTCGACGGAGCAGTGGACTCGCGCACTGGATGAGGATGGGAGGGTTGATGTCATATACACAGACTTTAAGAAGGCGTTCGACAGCGTCCCACACAAACGCCTAATCTACAAACTTTCTGCAATTGGGATAAGAGGAAGGCTGCTGACATGGATAACAGATTTTCTTACCGGGAGATCGCAAACCGTGTGCATTGAGGCCTCAAGGTCAACTCGTACTCCCGTTCTAAGTGGTGTACCCCAGGGCTCCGTCTTAGGGCCGTTGCTATTCCTGGTTTACATTAACGACTGCGTCGACGACCTGGGATGCAGCGCCATCATGTTTGCTGACGATGTTAAGCTGTGGAGACCCATCAGATCTGATGCAGACAGGTACGCGCTTCAAGACAGTCTCAACCGCCTAAACAGTTGGTCAGCTCGCTGACTCCTCAATTTTAATGTGGACAAATGTGTAGTCCTGAGACTCCGCACCAGACAGACCAGTAAGTAGGACGATTCCTTTCAATATGTCCTTGGTGGTCAGTCCCTTTCAAATGTTGTGGAACAGAAGGACCTGGGAGTCCTAATGACCTCCTCGCTGAAACCATCTTCACAGTGTCAAAGGGCAGCCAAAAGTGCGATAAGGGTGTTATTTGCGCTGAGGCGAGGATTTGTGCAGATCGACAAGGAGCTGTTCGGAAAAACCTATGGGGCATTCGTCCGGTCTCACTTAGAGTATGCAGTCCAGGCCTGGCGACCGTGGTTAAAGAAAGATTAACAAAGACTGGAAAGAGTACAGGCGATGGCTACGAAGATGGTCAAGAATCTTCATCATTTGCCTTACGAAACCAGGCTGATTGAACTAAATCTGTTTCCTCTAAATTACAGGCAACTGCGCGGCGATCTCATTCAAACCTACAGGATTGTCAGAAGCCGAGAGTGTGCCCTAGATTTTGATGAATTCTTTGAATTGGCCCGGACTGACCGTCTGCGTGGTCATCCGTTCAAACTGCAAAGGAAGCTCTTGGCGAAACCTTCTGTATTCGCCATATACTAGTAGTTTGGTCGCATCTCCCTTCCCCCATCCTCGGTTGGACTCGGATGAATGTAATCGACCGCATTTGGGTTCCTATCGCCTCGAGACTGATCTTCATGATGCCCTCACTGAATGCGCTTCATCGATGCTCTTGGCGAAGCCTTCTATATTAGCCATATACTAGTAATCTGGTCGCATCTCCTTTGCCCTATCCTCGGATGGACTCTGATGAATGTAACAGACCGCATCTGGGGCCTTTTCGCCTCGAGACTGGTTGTCATCGTGCCCTTACAGAATGCGCTCCATCGGCGGTCTTGATAAAGCCTTCTGTATTCGCCATATACTAGTAGTTTGGTCGCATCTCCCTTCCCCCCATGTTCGGATGGACTCGGTTGAATGAAACTGACCGCATCTGGGTTCCTATCGGCTTGAGACTGGTTTTCAATTTCGGCACTTATTTTTCTTATTCAAGGCGATACGGGCCAGTCCTGACCGACCCGCCTACGTACCATTTTATGAAATCCGTTACACAATGCCATATACAGCTGACATCTATTTCGGCCATGTTGATGTCGGGCTTTATTCCATTTTGTACCGCCACATGCAGGCCAGTCCTCCCTTTTGTCCTGATGCTATTTTTCTGAGGGGTATTTTTTTTCTCCTTGTAAATTACTACAATCATTTTTAAATCTTGCTTTGGAGTTTTTTTTTCACCCCTCGTTTTTTTTTCATTTTCATTTTGCTTAACGGACTTCTAATCTCAAAAACTATGCATTGCACTTTGTGCAGATTTTGCCTACATCGTCTAAAATTTGCATGTAAATTTATTTTTACTTGCTTTGATGGGACCCCGACGGGTCTTTAATAAAATAATTGAATTGAATTGAATTGAAGCGGGCTCATTCGGACGTCCGACGGAACGCCTTCTCACACAGGGTCATCGGGGCATGGAATGGACTCCCTGATGCCGTCGTTCTTTCCGAAAGTGTTAAATCCTTTAAGTGCAGACTAGATGCTCACTTGTTGAGAACCTACTGTACATACAATCATGATTGTTTTAGCGGCGGCAGTTTGCGCCTGGCTCACACTTACCGCTAACTTCTTAACTTTTCGCATTTGCTGATGTAATTGATGACTTTATTTCTGTTTATCGACATGAATAGGGTGCTCAAGGGCGAAAGCCTCATTCCCTTAATAAACTGACTTAAACTGACTAAACGTAGTTCAAGAAGCAGCGTTCTAGGTCAGCACCTTACTGAAGTCAAACGCGGGCGCCGAAGCCTGTCCTAGTCATGTTCAATCATTTGGCAGTGGCGCAATTTCAGATGTGAGATTTAACAAGTATTCTGGCTTTTAGACATTACGAACAAGAATTCCATTCAGATATGGTTACCATGCAGTCAATTCACATTACCACACGGGTTAATTCTAACATCAACGTGCCTACCGACATATTTTTTAACCATTTAGACGAGGAACAACGTTAAAATCACATGAAAGCCATTCTCACCACTATACCATGTTTTATCCCAGCGTCATGCGTATTTTCCTTATAAGTTCAAGGTAAATAGCCAAAAATGTATCGGGGTAAAACTAATGTGGAAACCTAGCACTCTGATGACATGTGAATGAACTGGAAATCTCAAAATAATTGAAGTGAGGGCAATCGATATGCAGTGAAACTATATTCGATATCGATATCCTAAATGAGACTTTGTTCGAGATAATTTCGTTGTTAGAATTAAAATAATTCCACCTTAGTAATTTAACAGAAGAAATATCAAAACAAAGATGAACTATAAATAACTACAGGCGACTTGAATAGCCCGATGTGACCTGAAAGAGAGTTTTGGCCCCTAAAGCAAGTCAAAGTAATAATTACTGCTGTCGTTATTCGGATACCTGATTTGTTCATGCGAGGAAACAGTATCCTGAATATTATCCATACGGACACAGCTTAGCCTACGATCAAATGCAAAACTGTTTATTGGATTCTAAAGAAGGACTTACTTACCTACGTGAGTAATCCGATGAATAGTTACTGAGATTTGACATTGAAAATAGTGTCGCAATGCGCCTAAAACGAACAAGGAGAGCGCCAGTGGAGTTGCTCACCAATACACGCTTGAGGGAATGTGCCTGCCAAATGGGACCGAGAAAAAGACCTAGGAATTATTTTTTTGTTATTCCTGAGACCATCCACTCATTGCGTCAGGACGACCAAAACTGCAAGTGGTATTTTCCTCATCATTAAAGTGCTTCCGTAGAAGTAGATGAGGTGTTAGTTGAAACAACTGCGGAGCGTTTATGTGTTTGTAATTTACATATGGAATCCAGATGTAGCGCTTCTAGCTAAAATAAATATGGGCTGCCATAAATGGCTCTAAGTGGTCCAGGTGAAATTTTGAAGGACTTTAAACCTCATAATACAGATTTGGATTTCATGTATTAAACATGGTTTCCCTTGAGGTCAGACAGACCCAAGATGAAATGATGCAGGCCTACCGAATTGAGAGGAATTAAGTGGATGATCTGCATTTCGATAATTTATTTGCACTGACTACAACATCTAATCTGTTTTTGAGAACTCTGTAACTTCGAGGAAGCTTATCCAGTCTGGAAGTTGGTTAGTATTCTTTTTCACAGCGAGCCTTCGGTGCCTGCAACAGACTTCCCAGACACAGTTGTTACGTTTTTACACAAACTGGATATATGTTTACTAAAAAATATTGTTCAAACAGACAGGACAGCTATGTCACACAAAACCAATGTTTTGTACATGCCTACCGCCAAAGCTGATGAGTATTATTTCACATTGCGGGCTATCTTCGGCACTTGAGGTAGCCCATACTATTAAGTAATGTTACACAAACTGAATATGCTACCGACAACGTAATAATCACATGTTTATCTTAATAAAGTAACGTGTGTAAAGTTTTTAATAGGGCCTTAAAGCAATCGCCTCTTTCTCTTTAATTAAATGGATCAAATTCTGAACAATACACAGAGGGATTAACGAGAATTGTGATCACAAAAACATGTCCGGAATTGAAGTATAATTTGCTGTATAATGAACACGGAATACGAAAGTACTGTATAGTTGCCTCGGAAGAAATACAAAGAACAGACACCAAATTCCACTTACTAGGGACCACAGATGACGTTGGAAATGCTAAAATAAGGATGAAGCTCCTTAATTTTATCGGTTTCCGTAACCGACCTACATGAACTCGGAAAAGTTCCTTTCTCCTCTCACAGAGGTGCCGCTGACCTTGAGCATAAGCAATGCATTATATAAATTGCTTTATTTAGTCCTTCTACAATAGTGTTATGGCAAGCAAAAATAAATTTTCTAGTGCCTTTTAGAACAGGCAATCAGGCACTGTAAAGTTTCATTTCGTGATTATTGAATAAGTAGCCTAATATGAACAAAAACAGATAGCGAAAAAAGAATCAAACTCCTTTTTGAAAAAGCAAAAATGGATGTGAGTTGATTAGTTTTAAAGAATAAAAAATCGTCATTCGTGAAAAGGTAAATATGTGGGTTGGATCGGACTGTCCTGTATGTGGTAAAACATGAGGACTGTCGTCATTTCGTGAGCTGCAGGTTTTTTCTCTCGAAACCCTTAAATCATAAAAGACCACCATCTTCTTTATTAATTTATCAGGAGTTTTTTCACTGTTTGCCGGATTTGTGTTTTATCTTTCTCTGCCAATGTCTGTAAACTGGCATAAATATTAATAATATAAATATTTATTATTATTATTATTATTATTATTATTATTATTATTATTATTAACATCATCATTAGACGGACATAGTAGATTTAGAACTTCTAAGCCAGATGAGGATACTCGATGCAGATGGTATCATAGTATTTGTTGAGTTGACAACAGAAGCAACCGTCAGTATGGCAAGATGAGAGGTACCCAAACGCGACTGGTCACTCTCCGCTTAGAATCCAGCAGAGGAGAGGACACTGAAGGCTGCGGCGTTTATCAACTCATGGTAAGATACGACCATAATATTTCTTTGCTGAACGAAAAAACTACTAGCAGATGGCGAAAACAAAGGAGTCTGCCGTAGTCATCACCAGAATTCTTGGGATCGAAATTGAATGACGACATCAAAGAGCCATGAAAATCATCGTGGAAAGGGACAGTTGTAGCAGTGGGTTTAGCACCTAATCAAAAGCAAGGGATTGCAAAAATATAAGCGGGAGTTTCCATTCGAACGAACTAAGCGTGCATAATCTGGCACCAAATACCAGGAGGACTGCTTGAAATTCAAATTTTGGATGAGGGGGAATAAGTGGTCTTTAACCAACTTGTGCTTTCGGGTATAAGTTGTCTACGAAATATTGGTGTAGATACCGACAATTTAGGTGATTACCTAAGTCACGGTGGATGAGTGTCCCAGAGAGAGGCATATTTGGACGATAAATAGGGAGAAAGTTTAGATGCATAGCAAAAAGGAAATATATTCTCCTCAGAAGATCTGGTAGAGAAGAATTAGGACGCTGGGCGAATCCATATCCCTAGGACAGGCATTGAGCTGGATGAAATTAACAGCACTCCAGGTCAGGCCCAGAGTCCGTTTTACAAAGCCTTGTTTTACTATCGCTGTTTTTGAAATTTCGGAGGAAAAATCCAGGCGTTCAGCGTGCTTTTAAGACAGTCAGTTCAAATCCACTGATAGACTGACGCGCTTTTAATATGTTATGCCGGGTCCATAATTCTACTTGACACACTTCTTTCATGACCGTGGTAATCATCGCCGGCAACCACAAATGAATATTCGTGCCTAGAAGGGGATAGGCGCCATGTGCAAAGGCTGGCAGATCTCTCTTCTACGGTTCGAACACGCTGTCGCAATCTGCCGGCCGTTTCGACAAGCAGCATTCTAATCACCACAATACATGGAAGGCGTACCAATCTGAAATAGATCTGTAATACCACTGAAAAAAGGAAAATGGGAGCGGACAAGGCACCGGCTGAATACCTCCCATACTTACGCATGTACGATTAGGGTATCTGTTTACTTTTTGTTTCCTTGGTAAGGATAATGGAAAGGCCTTTGAAAACCCTATTGATTACCTGTCAGCTCGTTAGATGAGACAGTACAAAAACAATGAATTTCATTGCTATTACAACACTCATTTAAGTAGCATTGATTCTAAGAAAAAATGCCCGGGGATCGCCAGGTATTTAGCTCAGGTTCAGACCGTCATGGGAAAACAGGCGACACAAATAATCATCCAAGCGTTTATTGAAGAGCCGCAGAGACGTCGAATCCACGACTGACAGAGGGAGATCGTTCCATTTCTCCACTACCCTTTGCGTGAAAAATTCAGAACTAAGATTCGGCTTGGATATTTTTGTCCGTAGCTTCATCGAATTACCACGAAGATTGGGCGAAGCGTGACATTGAAACATGTCCTGTACACGTCTATGTAGACGAGAATAAGATTCCATCGTCAAAACGATAATTTTGTTCTGCCGTTGATTTGTGATATTTTTGATCGAGCTAAGAGATTGTCTGAAGAAATACAGTCAGCCGAAGAGGTCCACATTACCGAAAACCATTCGTTAAATATCTCGAAACTTTTCTCTAGAAAAATACGAACTCAGAGAAAGACGCAGTATCCAATCCTTCGAGACGATCTCGGAAATCCCATAGTTAATGCCCAGTTAACCGCGGATAGCTTCAATGATTTCCTGTCCAAAACGTTTATTGAAGACTCGACCACTCCGCTTCCGACCATCCAGCCATTGACCGGGGCAGTTCTAGAAACTATAACTTTCACTCTGTGGGATGTGACTGTTGCGATTCGGCGTTTTCGTCAATCTTATAGTCCAGGCCCTGATGGTGTCCCAGTTAGCATTTTAAAAGCCGATGCCAATACGATTTTCCCATGACCCTTATGCAAGATATTTAATCTTGCTTTTGAAAGTGAAACCTATCCTACCTTGTGGAAGGAATCACACATTTTGCCCATTCCTAAGCACGGCAAATCTACATCATTTGATGACTTTCGGCCATTAACCACCCTGCGCGCAGTTTCGAAGATCTTAGAGACATTAAACAAAGAGAAGATGATGTGTCACTTAACCGTGAATAATTTACTGAGTGCTGCTCAGCATGGATTCCTCAAAGCTCGATCTTGTGACACCTGTCAACTCTCTTTCTTTGACTATGTTCTCCAATCTAGGGACCATGGTTTTGCACTTTACACAGTATATTTCGATTTCACTAAGGCTTTTGACCGTGTTGACCATGCTCTTCTTCTGTTGAGATTGTCCTCCTTCGGAATAGGTGGCAAACTTTTAAATTTTATATCCTCTTATTTGGGCACTCGCACACAACGAGTTAAGATTTCCAATACCATCTCCAACCCCACACGTGTGAGGAGTGGAGTCATTCAGGGTAGTGTACTCGGCCCGCTTTTATTTTGCCTTTTCGTTAATGATATACCCGATTTATTTCAGAATGGTAAGCCTTTCATATATGCCGATGATCTTAAAGTTGCATATCGATATAAACCGGCAGATCATGACATCGTGCTTGAGCTCCTAAAGAGCGATCTACAAGCTTTCGCCCAGTGGTGCCGCACACGGCGCCTCTCTCTCTCTTGGCATAAGTGCTCAATTATGGTGGTTGGCGACGACCGCCAACCTCAACTAAGTATTGAAGGTCACGCCATAAATATGCCCAGGGTATAAAGGATCTGGGCGTATCATACTCCAAGAGTCTCAATCTCTCGGAGCAATCTGCTTTGATAGTGTCCAAAGCACGTAGAACGACCGGGTTTATCCTCCGAAATTTTAAAACTAGGGACATTAGAATGCGCCTTTTCAACATGTACGTTAGACCTGGTCTGGACTACTGTTCGTTTTCATTTAGCCTCATGCGTGCTACTGAGCGGAAGAAAATAGAATCCGTTCAACACTTTTTTACCAAGAGAATTTTAACCCCGGCACACCGACATTTGTCTTACCAAGAACGTTGCCGGCTTACAGGCCTCGATCCTATATGGTTCCGTAGATTACAAAAGGGACTATGTTTGCTATTTAAACTCTTATATAATCACACATTTAACCCACTCACCCCTTTAAGACTTCATATCCACCCACGACGTAACAGTCACCGTGAGGTCTTCTTATTTCTGCCTCTGGCATGTACTGTTAAATATCTTCGGTTCTATTCTGTAAATGCAATTGCTATTTGGAATAAACTACCAATGAGTCTGAAAACTCTGCAAAATTATTCTTTATTTAAGAGAACTACTACTCGATTTTTGCATTCAGAAAAGCTCCCACAAATTTTGGGTGCTGAAAACTCTGATCGACTGTACCATAGCGATGGCGTTTGTGGTCTCTGAACACTATGGCCGGTCTCGCCAGCTGTTCCTCAACACCTCTACTTTGACTATCCCCAACTTCATGAAAGGAATTGACGTCTGATAATCTCCGATACTGTGCAACCCCCCCCCACCTTCTTGACGGTCGAAAATCTACCACCAGCTGTTTTTTCTCCTGAACCCTCCAAACCACAAAAACCACCATCAACTATATTTTTATGCCTTAAGCTCAGGAGTTTTTTTTTCACTGCTGGTCGGATTTGTGTTAAATCGCTTCCCTTGACAATGCCTGTAAACTGGCCTTAAATAAATTATTATTATTAATTACCTCTTTGCTATCTGTAAAGCAGAGGGAATAAATAAGGGTATTAAGTATTTCTAGGTAGGATTGGCATTGTAAAGGGTTCACTAACTTTGTTGCACGACATAGTACTCTTTTAAGGCATGTTTGGACCTTCACAAACCATGGCCACCAAGCTCGTATGGCATATTCTAAATGGACCCCAACTTAGGTGACGTAAACTCTATCAAAAGGATCTTTGTCGAAGGTTACGAACGCCATTTTGATAGCATGGAGCGCTCCCATGGCATTTTTGTAGCCTTGTTGAACTGCAGTGTTGGTTAGATGTTGCTCTCTATCAAAACATCGAGCTCCTTCTGCGAAAATTCTGCGAGAGTTAAATATCTTTCAGGTGATATGTCCTCAGGCTATCATTTGAATGAGAGTTGGTCGGACGCAGATGAAGGACGGCACACTTCTGAAAATTGAAATCCAGAAGTCATTTCTCGGACCACATTCGCAGTCGGTGCCGATTGTTTTGAAGGGGTTTTCTGGTCCTTTGGACTCTAACTGACTTTCTTGAGCTTACCGTCGTCGGCAAACATTATTTTTCTGCAGTCGAGTTCCTGAAGGCTGTCATTAATATAAAGGATGAAGAGCAATGGTCCCAGAACTGAGGCTTGAGACACACCACTGGTCACATTCACCCATTCTGACATATTATCTCCGATAAAGACGCTTTGTGTCCGACCAACCAGAAACGCCCTAATCCAGTTCAGAAGATCTCTCCGGATGCCGATGGCGCTCAATTTGTTAAGAAGGCGCTGGTGTGGAACAGTATCGAAAGCTTTGCGGAAATCGATGCACACGACATCGACCTCAAAACCCTCTTCTAGATCCCTGGTCCAGATCTCCAGACAAGCAAGCAGATTTGAGAGGCAGGGACGTCCTCTCCGGAAGCCATGCTGAAAATCCTGAAGGATCTTATTCTCTCCACAAAACTGCTCTTTAACACACTTTACTAGAGCTTCCATCATTTTGCATGAGAGCCAAGCTTAGATTATAGATCTAAAGCTGCTTGCTGCCACCCTGCTACCTCCCTTATGTATGGAAACGAGGTTAGCTGTCTTCCACTGCGATGACAGCATTCCTCTTTTCATTGACAGCTCAAAGAGAGCCGAAAGAGACTTTGACAGTTCCGTTGATAGCTCCTTAAGTTTAAATCCGGGAATTCCGTCCTGTCCGGGAGACTTGTCGTGTTTTATTTGACTGAGGACGCGTCTTACTTCTTCGACGGAAAAGGCAACGGTTTCAGTGACGACAGTATCTTGGAGCATTTGAAGCTCCCGGCTGTCTCGGCCCATTTAAAAAGGCTAACTGACTTCAGAGGACCCTCCGTAAAAACCGATTAAAAAAACCGAGACAGTGATTGTACTTCTTGTGGTCCTTCAACTAATAAGTTTTGAGGCTATATTTTAGACATGCAATTTCATCCATATGCTTTCTTCTACTGCGAATGTACCCATAAAACTTCTTGGGACATGCAATGGATGCTGTTATTAGTCGGCGCTCTCAAAAACTCTTAACAACCCGTATTTGTTCACAAAATTCATTGCGCTGCTCTTTATCTTCAGTGAGTAATATTCGATTTTGAAAATTAAGGTTCTTTTTCTACATCCTCTGTTTCTTCTATAATCCCACTTAATTACCGCCAGTATTCTTCTAAATCGTCCTTGTTGACTAAGTAAGTTTCCTTCTAAAGAGTACGTCTCATTGCGGTTAATTCACTCGTCCAAATATTTCTGCGTCTCTTGATTTTTGGTTGTTGGTTCGATAGGAGAGACCACACGCATGTAAATGCAATATGATCGCTTAAACCAAGTGGAGGTTGTGGATTCACTTCTCTTATGATTCCTTCTTCTTTACCAAGAACGAGACCTAAGCAGTTAGAACGTTGTCCTTCTCTCAGTCTTGATCCGAATTTTATGCGTTGAATGAGGTATTTATTCAGTGAGAGTTGTAGTGGCTTGTGGTCAAATGACTTGGACGGGGAATTTGTTAAGGGAAATTTCCAGTCAATTCCTAGAGCGTTAAAGTCGCCTAAAAGTAGTGAGTTTTCCTGCTTACATAACAACTGCAGTGCACTAAGTTATTCCATATCTGCGATTTCATTCAAGCTTGGAGGCCGATAGACAACACACAGATTGTCGACACATATCTTGCATGAAATCATTTCAAAATTTCGCTGCGCCCCATCGGATATTTCTCGCTGAAAGCACGGAATTTCATCTGACAACTAAATCGCTGTGCCTCCACTTCTACGTTGAAATCTGTCACAATAGACCACTTGGTAACCTCCAATACTGACTTCGCTACTACTTATTTCCTCAGTCAACCATGTTTCTGTTTGGACAATTATGTGAGGGTTCTGTTCGAAGACTAGTAATCTGAGTACATCTAGCTTGTTGAGGAGACTCTGACAGTAACAGATTTCTATACAGCGACCAGTGGTGAAAACAGCCTCAGGAATTGGTATCTTTGCATTGGTTAGGCAGTCAAGATGACGGCCTTCGGCCAGAGAAATGTCCTTTTGACCTGAATTACTTGTCCGTTATAGATTTGTAGGCGTGTTTCGCCGCTGCTTCTCCGCTTTTCCAGCTCTGTCATCAACTCTCTCATTTTCATTCGCTCTTTTGGCTCGTAATCCGGCTGAAAAACTTCCGGATGCTGACCCCTCAGAGATGATTTTCTCCGTTACAGGAGCTGTTCCTGTGCTTCAGTCCCCAAAATGACTTTGAGGGGTCGGGGCCGGGAATTTGAACCAGGCGCTGACTGGGTCTTCCTTATCAGGAACGCTTTGAGAACATTAAGTGACTCGCCGTTTCTTAACCTAAGCATTCAAAATCTTAGCGCTCTGTATACGAGAGCCCCCATAAGAAGGAATAAGATTCACAAGCTGCGATCTTATTTAGATAGTCGAAAACTCGAAGGGAAGAAGCAAATGACTAACACGATCAAAAGACCTAGTTCTATCTTGATGTCGGCGTTGTCTGCCAGTCGTTGGCTGATTGTGTCTGCTGGCGTAGGCGGCACCGCTTCGCGCGACACCCCTCGCTGTGGCGAGTGTGAAGCGCTGCTCTGCGACAGTAGGGACCGTCAGCTCGTCTACATGCCTTTTGGACGCCCTGATAAAGGTGTCTGTAGGCGGATAGCACGCTTACTTTCAACCACTTTGAGAATGATATTTTCAAGGAGTTTTCTGGAGACGGTGTTTTACTTAAAAGAAGACGAAGGCACTATCACTGAGACGATACAGTTATTGGCCTTAGTTTTCGAACTCTAACTGAAGTTCAGCATCAGACACTGCTAGAGTGCAGCAACATATGAGCATTTATATCGTTTTGTCGTGATGGGGGGACTACGCCCGTGGCCAGGTCTGGTTTTTGCCGTCTGGTCCACGATGGTTCCCCGGCGTGGTGACGCGAGTTGTACTTTGCGACGATGTGAGCTGCGCCACCTGGCTTCGTGGGCGGAGTGTGTGATACCACGCTGGAAAATCAATGTGTCTATTGCTAGAGTTGGTGTCTGACACCCACGCCTGCGATAGTTCTCAGTCCGTCTTGTTACCGACTCGCGCCAATATCCGCGTGTTGACGAAGTCCAACTCATGGCCTTCCACTAGCGTGTGAATGGCGACTCGAGATAGTAGGTCGCCTCTCCGAACAGCCCGTTTGTGCCGCAGTATTCGTGAGCTGAAACGTTGTCCTGTTTGGTCTGTGAAGTGGTAAGGACTGTTATGGTGCGGGAATTGATAGACTACGCCCGACTGCTCACCTGCGCCCGGCCGATCCTTCATTTTCATGATTCTGACATGCATGGTAGCCGCCGGATAATGAGCGATGCCCACGCCTAAGTCTGAGGCAGTGCGTTTTGTGGCCTCGGCGTTTTATGCATGTCCCGATGGTTAATAATGGTAAATCGCGATCCTGTCTTAAGAGCTGGAAGGGATGTATTCCACGTTTCTTGGGCATATCCACGTAAAATATAAAATAGAATGATAGTAATCATAATAACAATAATAATAAGTTCAATTTAAGCCGGTTAACAGGCATTGCCAAGATAAACATACAGCGTAGGTCGAGCCACCAGTGAGAGAACCTTTGGAATAGCCAGTGGCGTTTTTGGCAGTTTTGGTCATTTAGGAAAAAAGAAGCTGCTGCCTGTGAAAGGACAGAAGCCCAGACCAGGCGTAGCTTGTAGACAATAATAGTAAGTTGTTTTATTCTTTCTACTAGCGCAACGGTCGTTATGGAAGAGGATAATGGTCGTTTTTGGTATCCACTGATTTATAGTCAAGGTCAACTGCAAAAATCGGTTGTGTGGACCTGAGGACATTTTCAAAAGGAAGTTCGATGTCATTTTCTGTCTATCAAATTTTACTCAGGCAACCGAGTAATCGAGTGAGCCAAGAAGTTAAGATGCTAGAGGGGGAACAACAGACAAATTTCTGTCGAACAACTTGCGAATAATAGAGATAGCGGAGTTAAATTTCAATATAAAATCACTGCAGGCAAGCTGGGCTGAGAATCGCTCGAATATTTGATTTAGCTCCGAACGTGGTGATCGCACAAAGTATACAAAGAGGATTGTCAGCTTTTAGTATTGCAAATCCTTCACAATCTCTTGGACGGGTTTTCCGCCAAAGTTCCACTAACCCACTCCGTCTTTGTTTGATTATAGTGACGTTTTCACTACAGAAGAGTTTGGCAAAGATGATTTGCAAATCCCACTTTTGTCAATCCTTTCACATTTGAAACTAACCCCTTCTCCGAATTCCTCGCCCCTATTTATTCTGAATTTGCCAGTATTCAGAAACAGATAAACAAACGGTTAGTACCTCGCTTTCATATGGAACTGGCAACATCCCGACCTATCCCATTAAATTGCTAAGCTGTTGCTATCCACGTCTGAATAAAGTCTTCTCACTATTTCTCGAGAATGGTATCTTCCAATACCATTCCAGTGTTTAGAGCAGACTCTCATTCTGATGTTTAAAATTATCGGATCGTTCACAAAGCGTCCTCTCTCACTAAACTGTTTAAAAAAGTAATTGCGATCATAGTTATTGATTTTCGCATAGTAGACCAAGTTCTTAGCTCTTCATATCATGGCTAAGATCTTCCTTGCGGAGCGGGTCATTTGACTTTTCACAAGTTAATACCTTATCTTCATTATGATCCTCTCTCTGTGGCTATTGTTGTTTACGATCATGGTATAGCCATTGAAAAAATTCCCCACAGACGATTCTTGATAAAACTGGAGGCCTTTGGAATTAGCAGTTAATTTATTGACTCCACTAACTATATGGTCGAACGTAAAATGTCCTCGTGGGTGCTGAATTTCCAAGTGGCAGCCGTACTATAGGCAGCCTCCTCCTAAGGACCATGTTAATTCAAATTTATTTTTCTCTTTACGCCTATGGCAGTTCATTTAAAATTAAACACGCCCAGTATTTTATATATGCTGCTAATCTCAACTGCGTATATTATTTTTCACAATCTACGGTCTAACATACTCTAAAGGAAGCCACTTTGACTTGCTTTCTTTTCCAGTATGGAGGCCCACTTTACGGCCCCACCCTAGGTCTATCGCAGCCTAGCCTCCCTCCGCACACTTCAACGACGCTTCTTTCAGGTGTGCCTGTACAGTTAAACCTTACTCTTACCATAAGCATACCCTGATCGGCCATATGGTGGCGGTACGCGCCTCCTTCCTGTGCGACGCTTTGTCATGCTGTCCTTCCGTCCGCCTCGCGCTCCCTGTAGATTCGCTGCTAGGACCACGTGAGGCTTGTCACTAGCCTAGTTGGGGCTCAAAGCCAATCAGCACCGCGCCTTCTTTGATTGGCTCGCCGACGCTAACTGCGACAGAGTTAACGCTCAGGTCAATCTTGCCCCCTCCCTCGCTGCCGTCCCTATCGTGCTCACGGGCGCACCAACCCTCACATGTCCTACCTTTGTTCCGTTGAGGTGATTTTAGCCATCAAGGAGGATGTCAGGCCTAAGATCACAGCTGCATCTGCCCAGCCTAGTAAGAAGAGGGAGTCGAAAAAAGCTGATGATGATGATGATGATGATGATGATGGTGGTGGTGGTGGTGGTGGTGGTGGTGGTGGTGGTGGTGGTGGTGGTGGTGGTGACAAAAAGTCGGTGACCGATCTCCTCACTGCTCTGAAATACGTTTTTGGCTTGAAAGTATTAGTTTAGTTTGCGATATTGATTAACATGAGGCAGGATACTCTAATATTCCAGGTGCGCAAGGATGCCGACTTTTGAATGAATTTCTTTTCGACTATACTTCGTCTATGTGAGCCCACACAACTCGACCACATACAGGGCCTTCCTTGTGGAGTTTTCTTTTCAGTCTACTCCAGTATGCCTCAATGGCATTGGTGTGCCGTCCAGTAGTAGGGTCCTTGAAGTTCTTTGAGTGGTTAACAGAGAAATGTAAATAACCTTTTGAGGGAAGACGATTATATGCCTTCCACTCGTCCGTTACTGCTATACTGCTTTGGCGACCCATTTTATAATAACGGAATGTAGAACGGGTTAACTTCGATCAGTAACCTGTTCAAATAAGCCTTTTCGTCGGCCAGTATCGTACATCCCGACCAGCCACCACCCATAAAACCCCTATTGCCACCTGTCCCGTAAGACAGGCTGCTTTGGTTAAACGGACTTTTTGGGTGCCACCTCCCTATTGTTACCGGCTAACATAGTGTTATCACTCAGGTGGGGCTGCAGAAACAACCTCGCCCAAGTTCACGGTACATGAGAAGTTGGAACATGTTACTTACGAGACGTTTATTTTTAACTTGCGATGAGTGAACAAACAACCACCTGCTTCACAAAATCGCACAAGTTTTAGTGCGAATTTTTGCAGCTCCAACAACATGGCAAAGCGCTTCCACTGAGCCCTTTGAAGACCAGATCCAGGAGGTCAAGTCATTGCTGAAGTCAACAGGGCCTTCGGGTGCAGAGAGTGCCTCTACCGTATTCCGGAATTCTTTAGTGCTACCTACAAATTTTAAAGGAATTTAATAATGCTGGATTAAAAATCGGAAATAATAGATCAAGTCAGATTTCCGAATTGCCGAAGTGCCGAATTACCCACAACCAGTAGTAGATACGGATATTTCGATGTTTCTACTTTCGTATAAAAGGGTCAAAAAAGGCGCTGGATCGAACCAGATCAATAGATTTTTATATGCATCAATCTGGAACAAAGGCGTATGCATTACCAAGAACAAAGACAGCGTCCGCGGATGTGAGAATGGCGGGCGACGAGCGAGGATGCTTCATCCTAGCGAGCGCTGTCCATTGGCCGAGCGGACATATGGCATCTGGTGGTGAGAATATCTCTACAATGTCGACAGCTTTTCCATTCTTCTGTCCACCGGCAGCAATGATCCTTCCTCTGAAGGGCGCCGCTGCCAGAAATGCACGCGCATTTCGCATGGGTGCAGCCGGTAGCCAAAAGTCATCGGTGCCGACTGAACTCGCCTCCACGTGCCGCCAGTCCGCTCGCAGGCGACAGACCTCCACGGTGGCAACCACGGAGGAGGAATCACAACCGCCGCAAACGAAGACGCGATTGTCGCCGGGCAGGCAGACAGCAGCTGGGGCGTTTTTCTTCTCCCGCAGATCAGGTAATTTATGCCATCTGTTGGGGCGATTTGAGGAAGATCAAGTACAGAAGAAAGAGAGAGATGACCAACAGCTTCTAAAAAAATTACTCACCTAGCCTGATTGACGTCATGAATTTCGCATGACGAAAGGAATGTCCAGGTGTCGCCTTCCTTGTAAGACCCACCAAAAACGCCAATTAATGCTTCCTCTCCACCCTCCCTGTCCGCGGTTTTAATCTTCACGACTGCGGCGGCGTGATCTCGGCGTCGGATGGCAAGGGGCGCCCGCTTGAGCCAGCGCCTTTCCTCCACCAGGAACTCGTCAACGCAGTTTGAGCCAATCTGCTCTGTAGTCTGCCCTCCAACCACGAAAATTCTTTCATCCTTGGTGACGGGAAGGAAAAATACAAAATGTGCCTAAGATGTGGGCAACCAGCTTTAGAGGTGTCTGATTCACTAAACAAATCTGATGTAAGACAGACGATATATATCATCGGTGAGATGTGGTTATGTAGACCCGCCTGGTGAAGACAATACTGTTGCGGTCTGGGTAAGGGGGTAGGCTTAGGGTTTAGAGTTAGGAGTCAGTGTTGGAGGTTAGGATAACGGCAACTATTTATCAACCACTCAAAGTACAACCGCGTATTCTCAATAGCTTTTCATTTACTTGAGCTCCTCGCCTGTGCGTTGCCGGCCCCACCCGTAAAAACCCCTTTTACCGCAAATCCTGTATTACAGGTGGCTGGGGATCCTTTTCTGCAGGTGGGGCTACATAACCAAGTCTGACCATATCATCTCCTTACAGACACACCCCCCATCACGGTGTCACTGAACAGCCTGCTACATCATCATCATCATCATCATCATCATCATCATCATCATCATCATCATCATCATCATCATCATCATCATCATCATCATCATCATCATCATCATCATCATCATCATCATCATCATCATCATCATCATCATCATCATCATCATCATCATCATCATCATCAAACATCGTTATCGGCAAGCACCCGCACATAAATTTTAGCACTGTGTATATTTTTCTACTCTATACGGTACATTACTGTATTATCTATTATCTGAGCACTCATTTAATTTACCTTGTATACACAGTACATACCTGATTAAGAGAGAGAGAGATTGCACCGCAATTTTATTGCATTATACCCTCTTGCAACTAAAGAAAGTGGTATCATAACAGTCAGTGTCAAACAGAAGACGCGCTAACGAGAGTTCAGTATCTCAGGGAAGACGTGGACGGGCACAGAATGATAATTTGACCGTCGCATCCGACGATGTCTACCGTGTGCTCCACAGTCGAATGAAAACAGGCACGGTGATTTGTGTGTGAATTAGTTTATAGGAAATGTTGACTTGTGCACTCCTGTAGCAACCCTTCGTCATATTTTGTTTATATGCAACTTTTTATAGTTATTCTATTTGTTAAGCGCTTCCCAGACTCGCATTTATGCACTTTTGTTTATCTTGGAGTTTGTGCAACGGTTACGCGGATACTCGACCTGGTGTGAGTTTCAACTTGACTAACTGACCCTTCATCCACTGCCTTCGTTCCTCTCTGGACGGCACTTTCGATCAAGTCCGTTCTAACGCGGCCTATTTGCTTGGATTTTCTCGACTTAGTCTTAAAATGGGGTCGCGGTATCAAATAACTGGGCTCATTAAACTTTCTCTCTCTCTCTCTCCTCCATTTGGGCCTGGGGCCAAGACAGAGTCAAGAAGGTCGTAGACGGGGTGGACAAAGGCGAATGTCATGGGGGCTTCACTCCACAACAAACGCTTGACGAGGAATTTGATAAACGACAAAAACAACAACAAAAAAGACCTGGATGACTGGGTAGCTATGCTTACGACCTGTTTACCCAGCGGGCGCCCGAGCGCATCTTTCGCCAGCGAATCAGACACCGGAGAACTACCAGAGCACACCAGCGTGCGAGGATCGAGATGTGCTGATTATGATATGTCAGACGTTGACATGCCTTGGACGGTCGCAGAGTAGCGAACGGTAGACGCAAACATGCGTATTTACGATATATACGTGTTTCTATGTTTATAGGAAGGCTACGGACATCACACAGCGTCTGAGTTTTCGCAGCAACCATCCGGTGGCTCACAAAGGAAGCTGTGTGAAGACGCTCTTCAAACGGATCCAAAGTCATTGCAGCAAACCGGAGGACAGAGCACGTGAGGCCCGTTATTTTCGCGACCAGTTTGTGCAAAATGGCTATCCAAAGGCATTCATGAGTCGCTGCCTACGCGGTCGCCACCCGAGAACTCGAACATCAACGCCACCGACGATATGGCATTCTCTGCCATACATCAAGGGTGTTTCAGAAACGACCGAGCGCATTGCTGCGGAGCTAGGTGTTGGAATTGCACACCGCCCCAAAGCCACCATGCGCAGCAGGGTCATGAAAATTAAAGACCGGTTAAAACCTGAAGAGCAATCTGGAGTAGTGTATCGCACTCCGTGTCAAAATTGTCCTTGCAACTACACAGGACAGACTGGACGCATGCTCGGAGCGCGCATACACGAACATAAGGTGGCTGTACGGCGAGGCGACGCACTATCACAAGTGGCCGCCCACACCTACGAAATGGGTCACGAGTTTGACTTCGCAGCCAACAAAATAGTCGCCCACGCCGGAAACAAGACAGGCCGAGAATTGATTGAAGCCTGGGCCTCGGATGAGAACTCGGTCAATCGATTTATCGATCTGGCGCCGGCGTACAGAGCCCTTCGTGGTCACCTCCAGTCGTGCGACGTCGGTCGATGATTGGGTCTACGTGCCTTATAACTGTCGCCTATCCTGTTTCTGTCACTACCTCTGAGGATGGACTCCTGTACGAGTCTGAAAGCTCAGGATAAAAAACGAATTGGTCCGGTGCTCGACTCTTCCTCTTCACTTGTTTCTATTTTATAGTAAAGCACTGTATATGTTGACTGTTATCAATACACATTTAAAGGGTAATGTAAATGAGAACATACATTTTTAAATATACTTAAAATGCTTCGGAGGCGTATTCAGTGTTTGGCGCGTTGAGAAGGGTATTCATAGGCCTTTGTTACTCATCCGTGCAGAAGTCGAACACCTCTAAAATTCACGGTTTAGGTGGTGTACCAGTCTGTCACCTATGCTGTCACTGCGTCAGCCAGTCTCACAAAAAGGTCTGTTCTGAAAGGTTTACTTCAAGTTCGCGCATTTATTTCCTTGGAACTTAAAAAGGACAAGTTGAAACTGGAGTTTATATACAAGAAAACACACGGGGAAAGCTGAGGGACCAACTGATGGGCCGCACCCCCCGCAGCTGCGCCAGGCAGCGGCACTAGATCGGCGAAACACGCTGTCTGGGCTTTTAACTGATGCCTGTGTTGTTACCACGGTAAATAATTACACAGTTCTATACTAATGGCTACCTGTAGGCGATTTGAGAATATTACTTGGTTATTCCGCAGTAGGTGATGGATTTTAGTCCAAATACTCATATCGAATTTCGGACCGTTCCTGAAAAAGTCTGTTCCGAAAGGTTTACTCCAAGGTCGCGCATTAATTTCCTAGGAAATTATACAAGGCATGCCTTCTTATTGAAACCAGTTTGGTATACAAATATTGCACAAGCCAGCATTCTGCTTGCGAGTAGCATTCTTTCTACTAAGACACATGGCCAGTGTCTTCTTTCGTATTCCATTTATTCAGTGTCCCTGTTTGTACGTTGCCCACACAGGCATCGGCACATTGACATTCTTACTTAACATCACCAACTGGCCATCTGTTGGCACCAGGCGCTGTCGTCGTCATTGCAAAGTCACTAGAAAATGCCCAACGCTTCAGTTGGGACGCTGTTGGGGTGGCCATCATATGAAAACACAAAACAGCCGTGTGAAAATCTCAAGACTCAGTAGGCCAGCACAAGCAGTACCGGCCGTCCAATCATCTTGAGGGAATACAATGAAGGTCAGCGTGCACGAATTATTGACTACCGTGCTCATCCCTAGGCAAGAACCGTCAGTCTATATTCGGCAGTGTGGAGTCTCGCAAACCAGTTACCACCCTCCAACTCCGGCAACTCGGACTAGACATGTATATGTCCCAGACTGTCACCTGCGCCATCACTGTGTCAGACAATCTCACTAAACGGTTCCCTGTACCAATATAAAGTATTGACTAAAGCATTTATATTCATGAACTGCAGTCTTCATTTCTATCAGAATAACTAAAAATTTCTGTTCCTACAGATGCAACACAGAGTCAGTAGTATCCGAAATCTGTCCACTCCCTGTTACAGTTTGACAGTGTGATCCGATATCCTTGACCGCCAGATAATCTTTGGCGAGTCTGATTGACCACAGGTATTTTAAAACGACGTACACATTGTACCATAACATAAACTGATCCGGACATCACCATCACTAAAATTCAGTCCGTTATGGGACACGAGAGTGCTGTAATTCGGAAAAGCATAAATCATTGAATTTCTTCACAAAAATTCTGATGGAGGGAATTAGCTGCACAAAATATCAGACGACAGATATATAATGTGAAAATGAGCAAACTGGATTACTAGAATCATCCGAAATATTATAATTAGAATGTTAATTTAGGTGAAAGTATGTCAGTCAACTCACCCCCACGACACTGTACGTGGCGCCATAGCGCATTTCCATGTCGGCAACTCGTTTTTCATTTTGCAGGTGTGAGTCAAAACGGAGGACAGACCACTTGTCGCCACTTCGATCCTTTCCAAAGAGAAAGCATGCCAGAGATGGTCTCCTGTGTTTAGTAAAGGGACGCGGAAGCTCGTCCTTGTCTGCAGCGCCTATCCACTGCTCAACTGAAAGTATAAGTCGACTTCCATTAATAAAATAACAAACTCGAACCGCATATACTCACGCACATCCGGGATTATCCGTGAACATTGGATAACGCTCCAATAGGCGTTTGCGGAAGTGCACAGTCGTCCGGTCCCACTGGACTTCTTTCAACATTCCCGGAGCGTGTAACTTCAACTTCTCATCATCAATCTCTCCGCTAGGGCATATCCAACGCGAAATGGCTGCCAGAATTTGTTCTTCAGAATTAACTGGCAGACTGGCGCTTTGAAGCAGACTGAGCACTGTATCCGCTGGCAAGCGAACAAATAGGTCACTATAAATGAAACTCTCAAAGCCCTCCCTCATTCGTTGGACGCAGGCTTCCGTCAGTACTCCCACCTTCAAAGACCTGGCAATGTCCCATGTGGCTGCCAGATTCTCCAAATTGACACTAGGGACGAAGAGGTAAACAGGACGAATTGGGAATATCTACTTGTTGAGCATAAATTTCACTGCCCAAGTCTCAAGCACAGGAAGCTTGACCATCCTTGCAAACATAACTATGCCCTCCACATTTGTTTGCGTAATCTCCACCTGACCGGTATACGCATAGTTAATTAGTGTTGTCGCTAGGCTAAAAAATGCATAAATAACAATGAAAGCCGATAACACGCGGAATATTTACCTCACAGGCACTGTCGGCCATCTTAGAACCGAATTTCCCTCCCTGAGAGGACCACTGAGGGTCGCTCGAAATGAAGGGATGCGGGCTGCTAGTATTATCCTGTGTGCGTGAAGCGCGACTCCGTCCTTCACCTACACCACAAATTTCAGTGTAACGAGGGATAAGAGCAGGGGCGGCTACCTCAATGGTTAGATCTTTAATTTCCTCAGTGAGGCGAATTTCGTTGAGGGCAGGACAAGTGCGAACCAGGGGAAATTCATCTTCGAATAATTGTGCTTGTGGGAGAGGCATTTCAACTACTTGATTGTCATAAGTGCCATAAATGCTGCCCTTTATTGTGCCACCACAGTTGACACCCGCATGCACCCACCCACCCGCGCACGCATGTGCTGATGACCTGCAGATTCTGATTGGCTGGAATATCGTGAGGATTCGATCGAGTGGCAGTTTGCACAGTCACGAAGTGAATGGTAAATAAGAAAGTGTAAGTTTTGCACTAGTCAAGGGAGTGTGGTACTTCTGTTAAGACACACTTGAGTGGCCTGGAAGGCGTTGGTGACGTATTGTTGGTGCGGAATAGTCTGACGCTTGCGCCGTCGGCAGCAAAACAGGGAACGGCAGCGTTGGTAATAGGTCCGGTTTCGATGTGTGCTAATAAAGGTAGTTAGATGAACGCTGTGCAGTTAAACAGGCGAACAGTGAAGACAAAGATTTTTTG
This sequence comes from Spirometra erinaceieuropaei, assembly GCA_902702965.1. Taxonomy (NCBI): domain Eukaryota; kingdom Metazoa; phylum Platyhelminthes; class Cestoda; order Diphyllobothriidea; family Diphyllobothriidae; genus Spirometra; species Spirometra erinaceieuropaei. The sequence goes on from CACRXP010000816.1 coordinate 230,350, forward strand.
CCTGGCAGGAGCAGATGCACCTAGATGTGTCTTATTGATAACTTTCTGGAAAAGCACAAGAATAGGAACCCCTATCGTTATACAATTGGCCATCTGCCAAATGTCTCGCAAAAGAGAGTTCAGCTTAAAAATAGAGTTGAGGTTAAATTTAGGGTTCGAGTAAGGGTTAAGACTTGGGTTTGGGTACGTACACGGGGGTAGGTACACTTCCCGGTATTCAGCACAGCCTCACTTGTGGTGTCATCCAACAAAAGCCGTCAGGGTAATCTAAAATATTATTAGATGCACATTTAATGTGCGGTTCCTGTTCGACAACCAACTCTCTAGACAAGTAGACGACGTTGCTATGGCCTCACCCCTCAGACCTCTCCTAGCCGATGTCTTCATGGGAAAATTGGAGAGAATACAACTAGGCGAACAGAACGATAAGCTTAAACATTACGGTCGCTATGTTGACGAGATCTTTGCCACTTCCACTACAGAAACCGATGAAACAACCCTCTTATATGCGGCAAATCAGGCACATCCGTCGGTAAAATTCACGCTGGAGATGGAAACGGCCGGTTTACTCCCTTTCTTAGATGTTCTTCTAAGCAGGAGACCTGACGAGAGTGTCCGAAGAAGCGTCTATCGGAAGAAAACCTGGTCAGGACAATACACGAACTTCGCCAGTTTCGTACCCCTCCAACAAAAACGAAGTCTAGTCCGATGTTTGGCACAAAGGGCTAGAAAAATTTGCTCAACAGATGGCATCGAGGAGGAGCTCAGAAAAATCCAGGACTTCCTTCGAGAAAAAGGGATATCCTGAAAATTTTATTGAAAAGAATATTGCTGAACGACCGATCAAGCCCGTCACACCGACGGCCGAAAAGAAGACTTTGTTCATCAAGGCCCCTTTCTAAGGGGACGCCGTGAGTGAACTCCTAAGGAGAAGCCTTGATCAAGCTGTCTCGCGAACCTTCCCAGCAGCAAGGGTTCGAATAGCATTCTCCACTAACCCGATTTTACGCGGAGAAGGTAAGGATAAGTTGCCACCGCAGACCACCTCAATGTGCATATATTCCTTCACTTGCTCCTGTGGAGCAGGTTATATTGGTCGCAGGAGTTGGCGGTTATCCAAGAGAATACGCGAACACCTTCCCGCAGGGCTGGCAAAAAGTAAAACTAGGAGAATAGACAGCGCCATTCTCGCGCATGTTGTCGATTCCGGACATCGTGTGGACCCCAACGAAGCTTTTCGTGTGATTTATAAGGTCCCATCGAGCTACCCTAAGCTACTAGGCCAGCGCCTGTTAGCGACAGAGGAAGCAGCCGCCAAAAGGCTACGAAAGCCAATCTTATGCGCGCAGAAGAACCACGTCCAGGCTCCGCGCCTACAGTGGTCGAAGGTCGACTAACGGGGCTACACTTCGCGCCCTTCCGCTCTCACCCCGCCCCTGACAATGACTGATACTTCCCGCCTCCCCCCCCCCACATTCTCACATCCGGCCCGTGTTTTAAGTAGAACTTTTGTCGATTGTTCTTATCGCTGACGTTTTTTCTTCTACCCCGTTCTCATATAACTGTACTGGCCCGACGAGAATTTATCGAAAGCTACGTATGCGCGCCACCTCGTCTTCTGCTTACTGCTATGGGAATTTTCGCAACTCTAAAATATTTGAAGATACAGTTTTCTGATATCAGACTACTGTGTGAGTTAAACAGGGATAAAATTATTAATAGTTAAAACGAAAGGGAGGAAGACTGAAAGGCAGATATGGGCTGGTGGGTGGGGGACTAGAATGCTATAATAACTAAATGGCAGTAAATCTGAAACGGGGTGGCGGTTAATGTAGTTAGGGCGATTCATGTAAAGACAATTGGCCGAATAAATAATTGGTCGCTAGTTGGTGCCCGGTGTGCGGCTGATCTCAATGTGGTAAAGTGGCGGTGCCACTTATTCGAAGTCGTCATGCGTACTCTAGACGATGGTCAGCAATTTGCTTGAGATAAAGAGCGTATTGTCGGTTCGTGCCCCCTTAAGAAAGGTCGAGAATTTCTAGAGGCCATTCACTAATGATGACTTATGAATCAATTGTGGCATCGATCTGGATGCCATGTGCACAAATCTCAAAGAAAAATGGCAAGGTGGTTGCCACTCAGAAGGTGGTGTCATTCCACATGATCGACCCATTCTCAGCGCTGGCAAAGCGATGTCGGTTTTAAGAGCATGTTCAAATTTAGCTGTTTTCCACTTTTTCTACAAGTCAGAAGACGACCTATGGAGCCAGCCTCGAAAATTTACGAAATAAAGTTTGTTCAGTATCCCAAAAAACTCATTTTTCGTCAATTTTTACTTCTTAGGATGGCAACTGGTTGTTGTTTTCATCTTCCATTGTAAATTGGAGGTTGGGGAATATTTAGTTCAGAAAGACCCTAAAGTCTAGAACGTCGTTCATCTTGACTACGAGAAATGTGTCATCGACATATCTGACTCTGTAGAAGAGCCTCGGCGATTATCCCAGATAGCCGGGAGCCCATCGGCGCTCCCTTGTGCTCGCAAACCTGTTTCGACGGTTTGCCAAAGGTATATAAAGAAGGAGTGCCTCTACGCCCCATAGTCTCCCTACCCGGCACCCCGACCTTTGGACTCTCGAAATGACTTTACCAACGGTTTCTTTTCCTCAACGAGTGCTCCGAATTGACGGTGAAGTTGGCTGAAGAGTCCGTGAGAAGTATCAGAAATCTAAAAATAGAACCAGACGAGATGATGGTATCGTTTGATGTGGTCTCCTTATTCACGTCCATTCCAATCGGCCTCGCCATAAGCACTGTTGAGGAGCTTCCTCAGGAAAAGTACGGTTACGTTGATCGACAACTTAAGCAAACGCACATCGCCGAACTCCTGGAACTGTGTCTCAGAACTCTCTTCACTCTCGGCAACCAGGTTTACCAGCATCCTCAGTCAAGCCAATATCAAGATGGCTAGACTGGCGCTCGAAAGTTGGTCCTCAGTTGGCACAATCAACGGGGCTATTAATCTTCATCCGGCGTATCAAGCGCTACGTGCAAGACTCCAGTCAGTCCAGACGGGGTCAACAGCACTGACGAGTGAGTTGCGGCTCCTCCAACAGTTGTCATCTTCACAGCAGGGAAAAAGAGCCAGCCGGAGGTCACAAGACCAACGCGAGACATCGTCCCACCGGCGCACTCAAACACCCGAGCGTGATTCGCACATGCAAGGACAGCTGATCAGTCCATTCGAGTATGAGGGGAGGGCCCATGGGCATACAGAATGTGCAGCGACTAAGACGGCCGGGCAGGGGTCAGAGGAAAAACGAGCGCGCCAATGGTCGCCAACAGAGAGACAAAAAGCCAATCGCCAGTCATAAGACAGGTCAGAGTTCGTGCATCGGGCATGTCTATAACGCGAAACAGGCGGCGAGACGAAACAACTGCCGGCAAAAGCAACACGTGCGCTACTCTGATGATGGAAACGAGGAAGTTCTCCAAACGTCCGCTCGAATAAAATATGGTCCATGAATTCGCCCTATCTTCTTCTTCGTCTTCTTCGAGAGATGATGAACGCGATATATATGCGTATATATTTATATGTAAATTTCAGTGTTGGCCCTAAACAGTCCTCTCCCGGAGAATTAACTCCATGTCCTGCACCAAGTAATTTCTGAAATTATTCACATGATATATATATATATATATAGGCAGAATGCTTTTACCGACAAAGACAAGGGAGACTGAAATGGCCCTTTCTGGCTTATTAGCCGTCGTCAGCCAGCCGTACCCAAGCCCGAAGTGTGGAACACCCGGGCCTCGAACTCGCGACCTGTTTGTGTATAACGGTGAGCGCCCCCCTACCATTGAATATAAATATGCATATATATATCCCGTTCATCATCCCCAACAGAAGACGAAGAAGAAAAAGGGGCGATTGCATGGACCATAGTGCATTGGTGTTGACGTTTCGGAAACTTCCTCGTTTCCATAATCAGAGTGGTGGGGTGTCTGTTCCTGCTTGTTCGAAGTTGTTCTGCCTCGCCGCCTGTCTGGCGTTATAGGCATGCCTGACGCGCGAACTCTGACCTGCCTTCTGGCTGGGGATTGGCTTTGGTCCCTCCACGGGCGACCAATGGCGCGCTCCTGTGACCTCTGCCCCCTGACCGGCTGTCGTAATCGCTGCAAATTCTGTGTGCCCATGGGCCCTCACCTCACAATCGGATGGACTGATCAGTTGCCGTTGCATGCGCGAATCACGCTCGACTGTCTGGGCGCGCCAATGGGGCGATGTCTCGCGTTGGTCGTGTGACCTCTGGCTAGCTCCTTCCCCCTGCTGTGAAGGTGACAACTGTTGGAGGAGCCGCGACTCGCTCGTCAGTACTCTCGGCCCCGTCTGGACTGACTGGAGTCTTGTACGCAGCGCCTGGTAGGCCGGATGAAGATCAATAGCCCTGTTGATTGTGCCAACTGAAGACCAGCTTTCGAGCACCAGCCTAGCCATCTTGTCATGGGCTCGTCCGATCGCGCTTGCTTCCCCAAAGGCGAAACTATGTTTCGCCTGTTGCATGTGGCCATATACCAGTGACAGTTTGTCCTCGCGGTTGACTGGAAGCTGGTGCTCATGTAGTCTTGTGCAGATTCGTTTCCCCGTTTCACCAACAAACCGTGCATTGCAATTTTGGCACTTTATGCTGTAGACCACTGCTGATTGTTCCGTTGCCGGTAGCGGGTCTTTGGGTCTCATTATTTGTTGTCTGATGGTGGATTCCGGTTTATGGGCCAGCCCAACCTCAAAAGGGTTTAGGATTCTAGCTGTCGCCTCGGAAACATTATTCACGTAGGGGATCGCAAGCCAAAACTTCGGCTTCTCACCGTCTGATCGCTGACGGGTAGTCTTTCGTCGGCACTCACGTATGAAGGATCGTGGGTAACCATTGGCTGCGAATAAAGAATGTAGGTATTTTTTCTCCTCCTTTTTCCCGTCGTCGTCGCTACAGTGTGTTTGAACTCGTTGTAAGAGAGTTCTCACACAACTTCGCTTGTGACCAATAGGGTGGTTACTTCGGAATTGGAGGATGCGTCTGGTATTCGTCGCCTTACGGTATACCGTAGTTCTTATCCTCCCACTAACCGTCCTTGCAACATTCATGTCGAGGAAGGGCAATTGGTTGTTGTTCTCCTCTTCCATTGTAAATTGGATGTCGGGGAATACTGAGTTCAGTAAGACCTTGAAGTTCTGAACGTCGTTCCTCTTGATTACGACAAATGTGTCGTCGACATATCTGGCCCAAAATTTTGGGGAGTACAAACGGAAGACCAGTCGTTCTAGTCTCTGCAAAACGGCCTCAGCAATCAACCCAGACAGGGGGGTTCCCATCGGTGTTCCCTTCTTCTGCTCGTAAACCCGGTCGCCAAAAGTGAAGAAAGTCCTGAGGCACAATTCCAGGAGTTCAGTGATGTGCGTTCGCTTAAGTTGTTGGTCAACGTCATCATACTTTTCCTGAAGAAGCTCGTCAATTGTGCTGATGGCGAGGCCGGTTGGAATGGACGTGAATAATGAGACCACGTCAAACGATACCATCATCTCATCTGGTTCTATTTCCAGGTTTCTGATGCTTTTTAGGAATTCTTCAGCCGACTTCACCATCCATTCCGAGCCCTCGGTGAGGAAACAAAACCGTTGGTAAAGCCATTTCGAGAGTCCAAATGTCGGGGTGCCGCGTAGGGAGACTATGGGACTCCTGGCTTATGCACTTTTGGCTGGCCGTAGAAACGCGTCATGGCGGCATCTGTGGCTTTTGCCGCCAATGCCTCATTTCTTTTTAAGGCTCCTGCCTTCCTCAACTTGTCTATTGCCCTGTTTACTCTATTCACGTGCTTCTTGAACTCTCCCGTCTCCGAAAGCTCATAGACACCTTCGTCCTCCAACAGACTTTGCAGTTTCGCCGTGTAATCGGCCTTATCCATGACAACATTCGAGCGTCCCTTGTCGGCGGGCAGGGTGACGATATCCTTCATCTTCCGAATTCTCAGAAGTTCTTGGTCTTCAGTTTCGGAAATCGCCCTCTGAGGTTTGTGCCGGAGGAGAAGGGTTGACATTTGTTGTCGCATGGAATTTTTGCACTCTTCGTTTGCCTCACACTTCTGGAGCGCTGATTCGAAGGATGCGATGAAGTGGTCTGGTCGAGCATCTCTCGTGTTGAATTTAGTAACATAGGACAAAACCGCCAGCTGTTGCTGCGTGAGACGACGAGAGGAGTTGTGAACCAGTACAATATCAGAAAGGGGCCGCGTTGGTGGACTTATTCTTTCGAACTTCTTCAGCAATTGGCTGTCGCGCAACCTGCGGCGGCAATGCGCACTATTGAGCACTGTCGCTTCCAGGACTTCCATCTCGTGTTCAGTAAATATCGACTGGCAGGTGGAGAAATGCTGTTCTATCTCTCATCGGTACTTACGGATGCGAGAGTGGCAGTCTTGAATCAAAACTCTGATCATCTTCTTCTTAAATTCGGCCATTGTTTGCTGTCAGAGGTCGGTCATCACTGGCAGGCTATATCGGAGGCATTTCGGCAAGACGTTCTCATCAAGGCAACGGTGCAGGAACTTCAGCTGTACGTAGGTGGAAGACTCTCGTCTGGCAAAAGTCTCCTATCCGCGTGCAGAACGGAGGGCTGTGCGCCCATAACATGTATCAACATGAGTAAAGATTCGAGGTCCTGGTAAATTATCCCGTTCATCATCCCCAGAAGAAGACGAAGAAGAAAAAGGGGCGATGGCATGGACCATAGTGTATATATATATATATAGCAGGAACAAACACCCTACCACTACTCTGATGATGGAATCGAGGAAGATTCCGAAACGTCAGCACCAATACAGTGTGGTCCATGGCATCGCCTCTTTTTCTTCTTCGTCTTCTTTTGGGGATGATGAACGTGATAATCTATCTGGACCTCGAATCTTCACTCATGTTGATATATATATATATATTTAGAAAGGTGAAGTTCTTTGGGAAACAGTAAAATGTTATTGTGAATTTTCGAGACTGGTTCCCCAGCTCGTCTTCAGACAACAGGAAATTAATCACAGGAGTTCTTGCCAAGTCTTTAAAACAGGATGAACCAACAATTGCCACGATATATGGTCTTCCCAAAATTCATAAAGCTGATATTCCACTGCGACCGATAGTCTCCCTAATCGGTGCACCCAAATATAAGATCTCGAAATGGCTATTTCGCCAACTACATCCACTAACGAAGAACTCCGAGAACTCCATTCAGGATTCAAAAGAGTTTCTAGACAAATATAGCGGTGTCAACATCACATGTGACGAGATTATGATGTCATTCGATGTGGTCTCGCTCTTCACTTCGATTCCGCTAGATTTAGCAAAAAGCTGCACCGAAGAACTTCTCCAAACATATACTTCTGAGGTGCCTCCAGAGGCCTTACCTGAACTCCATAATCTCTATCTGGAGACAAAATTTTTCCTTCTCAAATCAATGCTACCGGCAATTAAAAGGTGCTCCCATGGGCTCACCAATATCCTGTTTCCTGGCAGAAGCATTACTGCAGAAATTAGAGAGCATAGCTCTTCCCACAGTCAATCCAAAACTTTGGCTGCGATACGTAGATGACACTTTTGTAATCGTCAAAAAAGATCAATTGAATCTGCTCCATACCAATATTAACTCCATATTTCCAGGAATTAGATTTACATTGGAAACAGAGGTCGATGGACAACTCCCATTCCTGGATGTCCTTGTACGTCGAAAAACCGATGGATCACTCCAGACATCAGTTTATCGCAAAGAGGCGTATTCAGAGGTCATCCTACACTTTGAGAGTAATCACCCTGTCTCTCACAAACGGAGCACAGTCAACAGCCTTCTGAATCGAGCCAAAACCCACTGCTCTGACGAAACAAGTTATCGAGCAGAAATGAAATACCTCTACAAACTGTTCTCCCAAAATGGGTACCCGCACGACTTTATACGTCAATGCATGAGGCACCAGCAACTCAAGGGAAAAGGTATTTCCAATACAACGGCCACTCAGGCACCAAAACCAACCACATGGCGAACTCTCTCATACGTCAAAAAATGTATCTGAACTTGTCGAAAGACAATTGAAAAAGTACCAGATACACGTAGCACACCAACCGGCAACTACCTTACGCACACAGCTTGTGCGCCCTAAGGACAGAGTCGGCTACCTTGAAAGAAAAGGTGTCGTCTACAAAATCCCGTGTTCTAGTTGTGATGCCGTTTATTGTGGCCAAACTGGGAAATCTGTCGCAACCCGGATACATGAGCATCAGTTAGCGGTGAAGAGACGCGACCATTTATCCCAGATGGCCATGCACACACTAGACACTGGGCATAAATTCGCATGGGAAAACACTCGCATTGTTGGCGCCTGCCAAACAAGGAAAGGCCGCGAATTCCTGGAAGCAATGCACTCAGATGAGGCATGCATCAACCGGCATATCGATTTAGATGCCACATACAAAATCTTTAAGGACAGATTCAAACCGAGTCAGCCAATCCCTAGATGACAACCTTAACCAATCACGGACTCCTTTTGCTAGACTCAGTCTAAAGGTTAATTTTTTTTGAACACCTGTTGTCTGAAGACGAGCTGGGGAACCAGTCTCGAAAATTCACAATAAAATTTTACTGTTTCCCAAAGAACTTCACCTTTCCAATTATATTTCTTGGGATGCCTTTTTTTCAATATATACATATATATATATATATATATATATATGTAAAGTAGAAGATGACATCCCAAGTAATGTAAATTGAAATGAGATAGGATATATGAGACAAGAAGCTTCATTGCGTGACTTTTCGACGCCGGTTCCCCAGTTCGACGTCAGACGCAGACGTAGAGCAAATTTGAATACAAGAAACAGTTAACGTTATGAGTGCACATGAAATCGATATTTGCTTGGCGTTTGCGCTGTCAGGCGGCCGCCGTGTGTGTAAGTCTGATCTGATTGACTCTCTTCTCTTCAATTTATCCTCGAGGTTTCTGTAGAAGAAATCAAACTCGATATGCCGGTTAATGTATTATTCATCCAAGTGCATTGCCCAAGGAATTATCGGCCTTTCGTAAAGGGACAGACAGCGACAATGCGAGCTTTATCTCAAGCGAAGGTGTGCCCTGTGTCCAGGGTATGCATATCTACTTGGGACATATGGTCTCGTCCCTTTACCGCGAACTGGTGTTCTTGGATGCGTTTTGAAGCAGATTTTGCAGTCTGACAACAATAAATGGCAGCACATGCATCAGACGGGATCTTGTAACTGACCTCTTTCTGGTTTACTTGGATAATCCTGTCCTAAGGATATACCTGCTGAGAGCGTAAAGTAGTTGCAGGTTTATGCGCCACTTGATAAGGTCCTTCCGTAAGTGTCTTTTGACGAGTTTAGACGCATTCTTAGTGTAAGGAAGAGTTTGCCAAGTGCTTAGTTTAGGCGTCTGATTGGAACAGTCCCGTTCCTTCTCCCTTGATTCCTGCTGCCTCATGCATCTGCGTACAAAATCCTTAGGGTACCCATTCCGCGAAAATAATTTACACAAGTAAGTCACTTTGACTTGATAACCTTCTTCGTCGTATGTATAGGGTGACCGTCAATGCTTATTTGAAGCTGGCATTCGTCTTTAAAAACACAAATGAGCCTTTAGATTGGCATGGAATACAGTGGGTTTATTTTGAAACATCCTGGGTGTTGTCATTTTGTGTCTGATGCCGAATAAAATTAAAATAAACTCATCCTTTCGTTTGCGCTTTGATTTTAATATTTTGAGGTCTCTGCCTAGCCAGTACTGCCCGACATCGGAGTAAATTTTAAGTGGGGAAACTGTCTTCAGAAGCATAATAATAACGAAAATTGAGAGAAAAAAAGTGCACTTTTGTGATGAGTGAAAGCAGAAGGCACTACATGCCGCACCACTTGACAAAAACCTTAAAGGGCATTTTGTAAGGATTTGAGCATTACGTCACGATCTGCTGGTGTGTATCGGTAGGCAACTTTAAGATCGTCAACATCACACAAAAGGCCTACCATTCTGAAATACTTCAGATCTGACACAATAAGAGTGGGTTGAGCATGCTACCCTGAGTAAACCAGCTCCCCACACCTGTCGGGGTGGAAATAACGTGAGATATTTAAGCGCACTGTGTGCGAGGGACGGCTCCCCACCGGATGCGAAAGATGACTGTTAGGTTGCAGGATACCATACTAAGAGCACAGGTACTAGCTAGAAGCCCAAGCACGCGTGTTTCGCCAGTGTTTTGCCGCTGCATAGCGCAGCTGCGAGGGGTTCGGTTCATCAGTGGGTCCTCCCAGCATTCTCCATAAACTGTTGCCATGGTATCCTGCAACCCAATATATACGACAGTTAATGAATACTACGCACTCATCCCCCAGTGGCTGACGGACATCGGCCCAAGTATTCATACATCCTGAGGAAATCAGGAGGGAACAAAACTGAAAGTTTCTAGAGAAGAAAAACCTGATGTGCTAACTCATGAAATGTCAACCAAAATTTCGAAATGCGTTCTGGTTTCGAAAAGATAAATTACAGTAGATGTGCTAACTCATGAAATGTCAACCAAAATTTCGAAATGCGTTCTCGTTTCGAAAAGATAAATTAAGTAGTGTTGTTAAACTTATCATGATGCAGCATAAATCTATAATGATCCAATTACCTCAGGGGGTCGGCTTTCGAAAGAACTTATTTCCGGCTGCATGCAAGATCGATACTCTGCAAAAAATGACTACTTAAGTAGCATGCAATTTTCTCATTGAGTGTCGATGTCCTTGAAAATTCAATTATATTTTATGGAAAACATGCATACAAATATTCATTCTTTTACTTATTCGGTAGCAAAACACGTCTTCTTCCAATTTCATACTCAAAAGAAGAGTATAATTCGGTTTTTAAAAAGTTTCTAATTGTGAGATTTTTTAATACCATTAAATGGCCGTCTATGAAACCGCATGTATCAGCATTTACGAATGTGGCTTGTAAAGTTAACAATATTGCTCAAATCCACTGCTTAATTTTATGAACCTCATATGGTCTCCTCGTAACACCGTAGAGGAATGCATGGTTTTCCGTACGCGGAAAATATACAGTTTGTAGTTTTGAAACCCCGAATGCAAGTGTAACAGCAGGTCAAGTTCAAAATTATTCGGGAATTATAAAGGTTTTTTAAAACCGAAATGTACTCTTCTTTTGAGTATGAACTTGGAAGAAGACGTGATTTTCTACCGAATAAGTAAAAGAATGAATATTTTTATGCATGTTTTCCATGAAATATAATTGAATTTTCAAGGACATCGACACTCAATGAGAAAATTGCATGCTACTTAAGTAGTCATTTTTTGCAGAGTATCAATCTTGCATGCAGCCGAAAATAAGTTCTTTCGAAAGCCGACCCCCTGAGGTAATTGGATCATTATAGATTTATGCTGCATCATGATTAGTTTTACAACACTACTTAATTTATCTTTTCGAAACGAGAACGCATTTCGAAATTTTGGTTGACATTTCATGAGTTAGCACATCTACTGTAAGTAGGGTTGTAAAACTAATCATGATCCAGTTACCTCAGGGTGTCGGCTTTCGTAAGGACTTATTTTCGGCTGCATGCAATATCTATGCTCTGCAAAAAACGACTACTTCAGTAGCATGCAATTTTCTCATTGATTTTCGATGCGCTTGAATGTTCAGTTATATTTCATAGAAGACATGCATAAAAATATTCATTTTTTTACTCATTTGGTAGACAATCACATCTTTTCCAATTTCGTTCTCAAAAGAAGTGGATACTTCGGCTTTAAAAAGTTTCCAATTGTAAGATTTTTTCATACCATTAAATGGCCGTTCATGAAACGTCATGTATCTGCATGTATCTGTATCTGTCTACCAGGGCAAGCTGAGGTTGACCACGTGGTTGTTGGATACTCTCTCAAAAACAGGACTGATCTCCAGTATCTGAAGCATGGCCTTGAAAATGTCTCAGTATGGTCGGAGGAAAATGGTCCCCTGATGGACAATCAAAAATCAGTTCAGTGAATTTTCCGACTACGGTCCTCTCCTTGCTCTGAATCCTCTGACATCCTTCCTAACGAGGTAACAACTTTCAGGTACTGTGGCGTTAATTTGTTATCAAATCTTTCATTTTCTATCCACATTGATTCCTTTTTCACCAAAGTTCCTAAAAGTCTTTATAACATTCGTCGTTTACGTTCCTACCACACACCCCAACCCTTAAGCTGGCGATTCATGGATGCTGACATTCCTCCTCTTATTCTTTATTGTTCTCTTGTCCTTTTTCCTGACGAGCTCAAAAAAGGTTTGGCAGTTTTAAAATAAGTCCTCCAAGTGCTCTCTTCTGCTGCCAAGGCTTCTTATCTCTTTTTAGTCGATATTATTTCAAAACGGTCAGGCGATTCACTGAGCGAGCCTTTGTCGCCATAAAGAACTGCAAAGTCAAACGGCTGCATCAGAAAGTAAATACCATCTTCTCAGCCATAGCGTTTAAACGCGAAGAAACGGCAGGAGACAGCCTGCCTCGCACTCTTTATTGTCCTCTTGTTATTTTTCCCGTTTTAAAAAAATATATGTTAGTTTAAAACCAGTCCCCCCCCTCATCAATGCTCGCTTCTGCTGCTAGTGTTATCTTACAGCGGCATTTTAAAACGGTCAAGCAATTTGTTGGTCAAATTCTGGATGACGTCGCTCCTCCCCCGCATTCCGAACTACTCACCGCGAAGTCTTCCCGGCCCATGCGCCGTAGCTTTCGAATTATTTCTTGTCGTGCATCGGCATATCAGCGTTCTGTTTTGCCATCTCTGGCAGCCAATCTTGCGTTCAAAGAGACAGAGGTGTAGAAGCGAAGACCCGAACTGTCCTTGTAGTAGATGCTCATTCTATGTAAACCTTCTGACCTTTGTGTAATTTATCTTCTGTCCATAGTGGATGGAGCTCTTTTTGTTGAGAATTATAGATGATATCTACACAATAAAGTGTACTCCTTTCTCAAGTATTCGTTTCACTCCCTCTTTAACGATCTCCACTAACATGGCATTAGCTTCGGCGACTCAGTGATGCATCTGTTCCCCCTTAAAAATAAACGATCAGTGAGTGCCCCTCTACCATTATATATTCCGATCGCAAACGACAAGAAAACGAGCTCGTGGCTCGGTGGTTGGAGGCGTTGAACTTCTAACCAACAGGTCGCAGGATAGAGCCCCAGATATTCCGCACTTCGTATTTGGGTATGACTGGCTGAGACGACGGCTAATAAGCCAGAATTAGCCATTCCAGTCTCGCTTGTCTTTGTCAGTAATGCCAGTTTGTCTTTATCATGCGCCACTGTGCGGCTGCTGTTTGGACTTAAGAGAGAGTTCTAAGGCATAATGGAACGAATGCGTTCCGTAGAAACGATTGGTGAGCACCCTCTACCATCCGTTCCTCCTCTCTTCTATGATTGCTTCCGTGATGACAGTTCTGTTTGCTACAAAAATGGACATTCAGCATACCTCAACAATTCCTCATTAACCCATATTCCCTATCAGTGTAGGAAAGTCGATATTGTCCTTCAACGGCACTTCAAAAGGGTTGAATTCTGGATAGCGTTGCCCATCCCCTGTATTCTGAAGTGATCTCTGTGAAGTATTCCCGGCCCATGCGCCGTGGTTTTCGACTTATCTCTTGTCGTACATCAGCATAACAACATTCGCACTACCATTCCTGGCGCGCTATCTAACGTGTAAAGAGACAGAAATGCAGAAGTTAATACTCGAACTTTCCCCAAAATAGTCGTTATTTTTGAGTAAAACGTCTTAACCCTTGAGTAATTTATTAATTTTTTTCCGTCGACAGTGGATAAAATCCATTTTGCTAAAAATGTTGAAATTTTAGTCTCAAAATAAGGCGATTTCCTCGCTCTCTCGCTTCTATTTAGTTGTCCGTTGCCCTCCTTTATATTCGCTAAGTTTTTTCAACCTAAGTCTTCTACAAACCTCATAGGTCAAATTTTAACTGCAAATAGCTCTTTGTTTGGCACACCGGGCACCAACTACGGAGCGATTATTTAATCGGCTGAATTACATTAACCTCCATCCCGTTTCAGATTTACAGCCATTTAGTTAGTCTGGCATCCTTGCCTCCGCCACCAAACACAATTTGCCTTCCAGTCTCCCTCATTTCTATGTCAACTAATAATAAGCTAATAAGCTGAGTACCGGGAAATGTGGCTATTACCGTGTCCTAACCCCCACCCAAGTCTTAAACCTAACTCGAACCCTAAATTCAACATCAACTCTATCTTTAACCTTAACTCTGCTCTCTATGGCATCTAACTCAAAGCCAACTGTTACTCTACATGTGTTCTTCCAGAAAGCTATCAATGATACAGATCTAGTTGTATTTACTTCTGTCAGGCAAACAAGGTTTGTCTTCACTGTCCGCCTTGTTAACCGTACAGCGTTCATCTAACTACCTTTATTAGCACACATCGAAACCGGACCTATTACCAACGCTGCCGTTCCCTGTTTTGCTGCCGACGGCGCACACGTCAGACTATTCCGCACCAACAATACGTCACCAACGCCTTCCAGGCCACTCAAGTGTGTCTTAACAGAAGTACCACACTCCCTTGACTAGTGTAAAACTTACACTTTCTTATTTACCATTCACTTCGTGCATGTGCAGACTGACACTCGATCGAATCCGCACGATATTCCAGCCAATCAGAATCTGCAGGTCATTAGCGCATGCGTGCGCGGATGGGTGGGTGCCTGCGCGAGTCAACTGCGATGGCACAATAAAGGGCGGCGTTCATGGCACTCATGACAATCAAGTAGTTGAAATGCCTCTCCCACAAGCACAATTATTCGAAGATGAATTTCCCCTGGTTCGCACTTGTCCTGCCATCAACGAAATTCGCCTCACCGGGGAAATTAAAGATCTCACCATTGAGGTAGCTGACCCTGCTCTTATCCCTCTTTACACAGACATTTGTGGTGTAGGTGAAGGACGGAGTCGCGCTTCACGCACACAGGATAATACTAGCAGCTCGCATCCCTTCATTTCGAGCGACCCTCAGTGGTCCTCTCAGGGAGGGAAATTCGGTTCTAAGATGGCCGACAGTGCCTGTGAGGTAAATATTCCGCGTGTTATCGGCTTTCCTTGTTACTTATGCATTTTTTAGCCTAGCGACTACACTCATTAACTATGCGTATACCGGTCAGGTGGAGATTACGCAAGCAAATGTGGAGGGCATAGTTATGTTTGCAAGGATGGTCAAGCTTCCTGTGCTTGAGACTTGGGCAGTGCAATTTATGCTCAACAAGTATATATTCCGAATTCGTCCTGTTTACCTCTTCGTCCCTAGTGTCAATTTGGAGAATCTGGCAGCCACATGGGACATTTCCAGGTCTTTGAATGTGGGAGTACTGACGGAAGCCTGCGTCCAACGAATGAGGGAGGGCTTTGAGAGTTTCATTTATAGTGACCTATTTGTTCGCTTGCCAGCGGATACTGTGCTCAGTCTGCTTCAAAGCGACAGTCTGTCAGTTAATTCTGAAGAACAAATTCTGGCAGCCATTTCGCGTTGGATATGCCCTAGCGGAGAGATTAATGATGAGAAGTTGAAGTTTCACGCTCCGGCAATGTTGAAGGAAGTTCAGTGGGACCGGACGACTGTGCACTTCCGCAAACGCCTACTGGAGCGTTATCCAATGTTCACGGATAATCCCGGATGTGCGTGAGTATATGCGGTTCGAGTTTGTTATTTTATTAATGGAAGTCGACTTATACTTTCAGTTGAGCAGTGGATAGGCGCTGCAGACAAGGACGAGCTTCCATGTCCCTTTACTGAACACAGGAGACCATCTCTGGCATTCTTTCTCTTTGGAAAGGATCGAAGTGGCGACAAGTGGTCTGTCCTCCGTTTTGACTCACACCTGCAAAATGAAGAACGAGTTGCCGACATGGAAATGCGCTATGGCGCCACGTACAGTGTCGTGGGGGTGAGTTGACTGACATACTGTCACCTAAATTGGCATGCTACTGAGAACATAGTAGACAATTCTGGTAATTCAGTTTGCTCAGCTTCGCACTGCTTACCTGTTATCTGATGTATTTTTCAGCGAATAACCTCCTCTAGGATTTTTTGAGAAATTTCAAAAATTTCTGCTTTCCCGAATTACAACTACTCGTGCCAGTACGCTTAATATCTCATAACTGATTGAATCTTAGTGTTGATATCCGGATCACAATGTCTATTCTGTATGCAATTTATATTATGGTGAAATGTGTACGTCGTGGTAAAATATCTGTGCGCAATCAGTCTTGCCAGAGGGTATGTGTCGGTCAGGGATATCAGACCAAACTGTCAACTTGTAACATGGATTCTACAGATTTCGGAAACTACTGACTCTGTGTTGCATCTGTAGGAACAGAACGCAGTGCATGTAGTAACTCCCCCAGCAACAGTTGATGCATATAAATACTTCAGTCAATACTTCACATTGGTACAGGAATCTGTTTCGTGAGAGTGGCTGACACAGTGATAGCACAGCTGACAGACTGGGACGTATACATGTCTAGTCCGAGTTGCGGGAGTTGGAGGGTGATAACTGATTTGTGGGACTCCACACTACCGAATATAGCTGGTCGGTCAGTGCCTAGGGATGAGCACGGTAATCAATAATTCGTGCACGCTGACATTCATTGTATTGCCTCAACATGATTGGACGTTTGGTACCGCTTTTGCTGGCTTACTGAGTCTTGAGATTTTCACGCGGTTGTTTTGTGTTTTCACATGATAGCCACCTCAACATCGTCCCAAATGAAGCGTTGGCAACTTTCTAGTGACTTCGCAAAGATGAGGACAGCGCCTGGCGCCAACCGATGGCCAGTTGGTGTTCGCAAGTGAGAATGTCACTGCGTCGATGCATGTGTGGGCAACGAACAAACAGAGACACTAAACGAATGGAATACGAAAGAAGTCACTCGTCATTTGTCTTGGGAGCGAGAATACTGCTCGCAAGTAGAATGTTGGCTTGGGTAAGCCGACTTCAAAAAAGGCCATGACCTAAAGGATCGGCTGTGAGAAACCGACTCACACGTTGGACAAAGCTAAAGAGAATCGGCCCTAGTGGAGATATTTTGTAGCCTAAATCCGTTTTGTTGTGTCCATTGTTTTCAAACAACAGCTGGCATTACCGACTTCAGAGTTTTCTGGGACTCTGCGTTCAGAGTTCACAGACACAGCACTTCGACCGTCGCCTCTGGCGATGCCTACCGTGTGTCCCACAACAGGATGGGAGCAGGGACGGTGACTTGCGTAGTGGACTTGCGCTGCATCTGCCACACGCTCCTCCTCCCCCACCTGTCAAGGCAGAGTCAAGAAGACCGGAGACGGGGGAGAGCGCAGGTGGATGGCACGGTCCTGCCCGCAGCTCGGCGTTCCACTCCACCCCCCGCCCCTGGTTCACACCTCAAATAACCAAGTTTTTTGACCAGCAACAGCAGAAAGAGTGGAGGCTGGCACGGCCTAAGCCGCGCCTTGGCGTGCCGCCAACGCCCGGCTCGGATTCCACCCATTGGGAATGCCATAAAGGCCACATTAAGAAGGAGTCATTGCAGCCTGACTCGCAGACCTCCACTCGAGGTCCAAGTTAGTCAGTCAGTTGGCAACCTTCCAAGGCACGGCTTTTAGCGCACCGTGATAACTTCAAGCGCGTCAGACTGTTTATAGTGAGGAGGAAAGTGCGATGAGTCGTCTACCTCACTCCTGACCTACCTGTCCCCTCACACCTCGGCCTTGTTCGAATTCTGGACGGACGGATAACAAAGGCCTATAAATACATATCTTCATTCTTCGAACGCTAACTATTCCCTTACAACACTTTATTTAAAAATTGATGTTGTCATTTACATTAACCTTTAAAAGTGTATTCGTAAGAGTCAACATATACAGTGCTTGACTATAAAATAGGTACACATTAATATCGCAAATAGGCATATGTACGTCTACTGTCCGCTACTCTGCCCCCTTCCAAGGCCTGTCAGTGTGTGATATGTCATGATCAGCAAACCATGGCCCTCGCGGGCTGGTGTGCGCCGGCAGTTCTCCGGTGCCTGGTTCTCTGGCTTGCGCTTCCGCTGGGTAAACAGGTCGTGTGCATGGCTGTTTCCTGTTATTGGTGTTGTAGGTCAAAGTAATGGTCAAGCGTTTGTTCTGAGATTGGTGGGAGTGGAGTGTAGCCCCCGTGGCATTCGCCTCTGACCACCCCGGGCCTAGTCAATTGATAAAGTGACCGAATTTTTAAACCAAGTCGAGAAAATCCAAGCGAACAGACCGCGTTAGAACGGACTTCATCATCAATGCGGTTGAGAGAAGATCGAAGGCAGTGGGTGAAAAGTCATTTAGTTCAGTCGAAACTCACACCAGTTCGAGTCTCCGCGTAAACGTTATACAAACACCAACGTAAACAAAAGTGAATAAATGCGAGTCTGGAGCCATTGTAGCCTGACTCTCAGACCTCCAATCGAGGCCCAAGTTATCCCGTCAGTTGGCAACCTTCCAAGTCACGGCTTTTAGCGCATCGTGGTAGCTTCAAGCGTATCAGAATGTTTGTACAGAGGAAAGTGCGCTGAGTCGTCGATCTCACTCTCCCGTCCCATTCCCGTGCCTAAGCCACTGTCCGAGCTGGCCAGTTTACTGCAGCGGGCAATAGGCTTGGTGGCTCTAGTTGTCTATTGACCTTGTCTGCACGCGCCACATACACGACCTGCGCCGCATACACAAGCACCAGGATTTTATATAACGAGAGTGGAGTGGCGTATCTATTACAGGCATGGGAGTGTCGTGGAAGGAGCTGTTTCGGCCCGGCCCCCAGCTCACCAGTTTGCCACTCCCTACAACACACACACAGCTGGACGGACTGCGTGGACCGAGTTGAGCCGTCAGTCAGCAGCCTTCCAATCCGCGACGCTTGACCTGTCGGGACGGCCTCCGGTTCGGGTTACCCGTGCAACAGGAGCCACACGGAGACCGAGTCGAGTCGCACACTTCCCACTTGCGTGAGAGGTGGCAGGTGGGTGCTTGCGGTGGGTGATGCTGATGTACGGTGAGAGGGTGGTGTGGGAGGATGTGATGCTGTGATGCAGCTGGCGGCTGTCTACGGCAGGATATCGTGAATGCGCGCGTGGCCGAATAGGCCCATGCGGTGCGTGAAAGTGCGAGGGCAGTGTGGACAGTGGAGAAAAGTGCGGTGGGTGTGGGCTGGTGCTCCAGGTACTGGTTGCCAGGCCTTATGCGATGGATTCCCAAGTGACCGACCAGACCGACGCATGAGGTGAAGGTGCGGTCGCAGTGAGGGCAAGTGCAGTCCAGATCCTCATCTCTAGTGTCGACGGGGGTGGTGTTGGTGTGTGCTGCTGTTTCAGGATTGAGTGCAGCGTCGATGTGCGTGGCAGATGCCAAAACGGCAGGCTTTTAAGCAGCAGTGGAGGATATGGAGGTGTAGGAGGAGGAGGAGAAGATGAAGGAGCAGGATTGAAGTGTTGGTTCAGGAAGACGGTCGGAAAACGTTGACGGACAGATGAATAGGTTAAGAAAGAGACGACGGTTTGGTGCGGTCGGAGTTGTGCATTTGATCCGAAGGCGTTCAACAAGTCCAATGGGCGCCCGGAATATCCGTTGACACCGTTGACACGTTGGAGGCGGTTGTGCGTTGACAATGCGCGGCGGGCGCAACTGAGACTTGCATGCTTCGCGTTTGACTTTCGCGGTGGCAATGCGGTTGGCTTTTTAGATCGCAGCGCCTGTCTTCACTGTCCTCCTTCAGGTCGGTCGGTCTCGGGCGAGGTCTTCCCAGTTGGCCGCATTGATTTGCAGACGCTTCATGGAGGACTTCAGGGTATCCTTGTATCGACGAATTTTGCCTCCTTGGTGGCGGGAACCCGTGGCGACGTCTCCGTAGAAGAGTCGTTTGGGTAGCCGCTTGTCGTTCATGCACATTAGGTGGCCGTTCCAACGCAGTTGCAGTTGTCTCAGCATGGCGTAGATGCTGAGGATTCCCGTCCGTTGCAGTACTTTAGAGTTTGAGATTCGGTCCTGCCACCTGAGATTCAGTTTGCCGCAAGGACAACTGAGGTGGAGGTGGTTGAGTCGGCGTACCTGCTTAGTGTATATCGTCCAAACCTCTGCACCGTACAGCAGCGTCTGCAGGATGACGGTCTTGTAGAATTGTATTTTCGTGTTCAGCCAAAGACCGTGACGATTCCAAACTGTGCTTTGAAGGCGGCCGAAGGCTTGACTGGACTTCGAAATCCGGGGGGCTACTTCGTCGTCGATTTTCGTGCTGCGGTACAGGGTACTGCCCAGATACGGGAAGTTGTCCACCACATACAGTTGGGTTCTGTTCACGCTGATCTGAGGCGCATTGTGTGCAGGGCCTGTGTTGGGAGGTGTTTGGTGCATGACAACCGTCTTCTCCGTGTTGATAACCAGGCTGAAGGTCTCGCAGGCGGCAGAGAAAAGGACCATGCTGCGTTGCATGTCCTCTTCCGAAGTGGTGTTGATGGTGCAGTCGTCAGTGAAGAGAAGTCCTTGAACGGTGCTGGTGGATACGCGCGATTGGAAGTGCCTCCACCGTTAATTGTGGAGGTGGCCGTCCGTCATGTGGGCGATGCGAATCCCGGAGCGTTCGACACGGTAGGCGTCCATCAGCATGGCAGAGAACAGGCGCCAGGACGCATCCCTGCTCCACTCCGTTGGCCACTGCGAATGCCTCTGAGACAGGTCCGTTATTCGTGGTTCGTCCCATAATGCCGTATTGGAGCTGACGGGTTCACTGACACACCGCACCTACCTAAGACCGTCGTTCACTAATCCAATTTCACTGACCCAGGCCTACTCTGATCCATTTGCTCTCGCCTCAACTGTCCACTCTGCCTACGCACATTTATTCACCGCATAAGCCTACTCGGTCACATCGGTACCTACGACAGCGGAATTAACCGTATTATCGACCCACCGCGCACTATCATAATGTCGTGTCACCATCAACTCGTCGTTCACCGCGCCAAATACAGCTACCACCACCACCACCACCACCACCACCACCACCACCACCACCACCACCACCACCACCACCGTGAATTTTACAAGAGCGAATAAATGCGAGTGTACGAAATTCTTAACAAATTAAATAACTATAAAAAGTTGCCTATAAACAAAGTATGACTAAGAGCTGCCACAAGAATGCGCAAGTCAACATTCACTTTAAACTAATTCACACACACAAACTACCGTGCCTGTTTTCATTCTACTGTGGAGCACACGGAAAACATCGTTGGATGCGACGGTCGAACTATCATTCTCTGCCCGTCGGAGTCGTCTCTGGGAGGCTGGACTCTCGTTAGAGCGTCTTCTGTCCGACACTGAATGTTATGATGTTAGGAGGCGCTCACCGATTGTTCTTACGGAACTCATTCACTCCGTTGTGCCTTACGGGCTCTCTCTAGAGCCCAACAAGCAGCCGCACAGCGGCGCATGATATATAGGCAGAATGGTATTACCGACAAAGACAAGGGAGATGGGAATGGCCATTTCTGGCTTATTAGCCGTCGTCAGCCAGTCGTATCCAACCCCGAAGTGTGGCACACCCGAGGCTCGAACTCGCGACCTGTTTGTTAGAAGTCAACGCCTCTAAACACTGGGCCACGAGCTCGTTGCCTTGTCAGTTTTCGATCGGGAATATACAATGGTAGGAGGCGCTCACCGAAAACCGACAAGGCAACGGGCCCGTGGCCCAGTGGTTAGAGGCGTGGACTTCT
Organism: Spirometra erinaceieuropaei; assembly: GCA_902702965.1. NCBI lineage: Eukaryota > Metazoa > Platyhelminthes > Cestoda > Diphyllobothriidea > Diphyllobothriidae > Spirometra > Spirometra erinaceieuropaei. The sequence continues at coordinate 252,223 of CACRXP010000816.1, forward strand.
AACTAACAGGTCGCGAGTTCGAGCCTCGGGTGTTCCACAATTCGGGGTTGGGTATGGCTGCACATACAATGCTCAGATAATAGAGAATACAGTAATGTACCGTACAGAGCAGAAAAATATACACAGGGCTAAAATGCGTGTACGTGTGCTTACCGATAACAATGTTTATTTATGATGACTATGATGATAATGATGGTGGTTGTGGTGGTGGTCGTAGAAGTAATAGTAGTAGTAGTAGTAGAAGTAGTAGTGGAACAAGCTGGGCAGGGGAGGCATGATGAGAGCGGGGCTGTAAGGAAGTGAGATATATATATATCGCTTGTCTCACACCAGCTTTGTTTAGTGAATCCGACATCCCTAAAGCTTTTCGACCACATCCCGTCCACATTTTTATTTTTCCTTCCCGTCACCAAGGATGAAAGCATTTTCGTGGTTGGAGGGCAGACTACAGAGCAGATTGGCTCCAACTGCGTTGACGAGTTCCTGGTGAAGGAAGGGCGCTGGCTCAAGCGGGTGCCCCTTGCCATCCGACGCCGAGATCACGCCGCCGCAGTCGTGAAGATTAAAACCGCGGACAGGGAGGGTGGAGAGGAAGCATTAATTGGCGTTTTTGGTGGGTCCCACAAGGAAGGCGACACCTGGACATCCCTTTCGTCGTGCGAAATTTATGACGTCAATCAGGATAGGTGAGCCCACCCGTGACGTTCGTAAGCATTTACATCTGTTATTCACCGTTCATGTCCCTCTCTCCTGTATCTGGTCTTCCTCATACTTCCCCAACAGATGGCATAAATTACCTGATCTGCGGGAGAAGAGGAACGCCCCAGCTGCTGCCTGCCTGCCTGGCGACAATCGCGTCTTCGTTTTCGGCGGTATGAATAATCCCTTCCTACGCGCTTCTGTGGAGTTCTGTCATCTGCGAGCAGACTGGCGGCATGTGGAGGCGAGTTCAGTCGGCACCGATGACTTTTGGCTACCGGCTGCACCCATGCGAAATGCGCGTGCATTTCTGGCAGCGGCGCCCTTCAGAGGAAGAATCATTGCCGCCGGTGGACAGAAGAATGGAAAAGCTGTCAACATTGTAGAGATGTTCTCACCACCAGATGCCATATGTCCGCTCGGCCAATGGACAGAGCTCGCTAGGATGAAACATCCTCGCTCGTCGCCCGCCATTCTCACATCCGCGGACGCTGTCTTTGTTCTTGGTAATGCATACGCCTTTGTTCCAGATTGATGCATATTAAAATCTATTGATTTGGTTCGATTCAGCACCTTTTTCGACCCTTTAATACGAAGATAGAAACATCGAAATATCCGTATCTGCTCCTGGTTGCAGGTAATGCGACACACGCTCGTGGTTCTATGTACATCGGAATAAGAGCCGGCCTACTGACCTGTCCTTTTGCTTTCCGATTTTCAATCCAACATTATTAAATTTCTTTAAAATTTGTAGGTAGCACTAAAGAATTCCGAAATACGGTTGAGGCACTCTCTGCACCCGAAGGTCCTGTTGACGTCAGCAATGACTTGACCTCCTGGATCTGGTCGTCAAAGGGCTCAGTGGAAGCGCTTTGCCATGTTGTTGGAGCTGCAAAAATTCGCACTTAAACTTGTGCGATTTTGTGAAGCAGGTGGTTGTCTGTTCACTCATCGCAAGTTAAAAATAAACGTCTCGTAAGTAACATGTTCCAACTTCTCATGTACCGTGAACTTGGGCGAGGTTGTTTCTGCAGTCCCACCTGAGTGATAACACTATGTTAGCCGGTAACAATAGGGAGGTGGCACCCAAAAAGTCCGTTTAGCAAAGCAGCCTGTCTTACGGGACAGGTGGCAATAGGGGTTTTATGGGTGGTGGCTGGTCGGGATGTACGATACTGGCCGACGGAAAGGCTTATTTGAACAGGTTACTGATCGAAGTTAACCCGTTCTACATTCCGTTATTATAAAATGGGTCGCCAAAGCAGTATAGCAGTAACGGACGAGTGGAAGGCATATAATCGTCTTCCCTCAAAAGGTTATTTACATTTCTCTGTTAACCCCTCAAAAAACTTCAAGGACCCTACCACTGGACGGCACACCAATGCCATTGAGGCATACTGGAGTAGACTGAAATGAAAACTCCACGAGGAAGGCCCTGAATGTGGTGGAGTTGTGCGGGCTCACATAGACGAAGTATAGTATCGTCTTTGGTTTGGCCTCAATGCCATGTCTTTGACAGATGCCTGCGAACTGTTCCTGTCGCATGTTGTGCAGGCTTATCCTATTTAAAAGCGATTTTGTATTGTAATAAACTGCCATAATGCGAATGTTTGCCGTATATTCAGGTGTGTGTGTAACACGGACACGCCCAAATCATCGAGCTCCTGACGTACTTTATATTCGACGGAACAATCTACGAGCAGGTGAAGGGAACGCCAATGGGTTCACCGATTTCGGGACTCATCGCCGAGGCGGTCCTACAACGGCTGGAGTCGCTGGTTTTCCGACACCACAGACCGAAATTCTGGGCTCGGTATGTGGATGACACTTTCGTCGTCATCGAACGGGATCAGGTGCTGACTTTCAAAGAACAACTCAACGCCGTCTTCCCGGACATTCAATTTACGATGGAGGAGGAGGAAAACAATCAGCTTGCCTTCCTGGATGTCCTCGTCTGCCGCAAACATTGTGGTGGCCTAAAAACCAAAGTGTTCAGGAAAGCGACAAATACGACGCAAATACTGAACTTTAATAGCAACCACCCGATCAGTCACAAACGCAGTTGTGTAAGGGCGCTATACCGGCGCGTTGAGACGCACTGCAGTGAAATGGAAGACAAGGTTGCTGAATTACAATATCTTCGACGGGTAATGAGAGCCAATGGTTACCCGCGCAACTTTGTCAACCAGTACATACGAAAAGGACACCAGAGACCAAATCCAACCAGCCCCAAATTTTGGCGGGCTCTTCCGTATGTGAAGAACGTCTCGGAAGCCGTCAGTCGTCTTCTCACTCCACTTGGAGTTGGGGTTGCACACAGGCCGGAAGCAACCATTAGGCGCCAAGTAATGAGGCCAAAAGACCCGCTGCCACGGCAGGAAACGTCTAGAGTCGTTTACCGGATCTGGTGTAGTTGCGGACAAAGCGATTATGTCGGAGAAACTGGGAGATTACTCCGTACGCGACTTGCCGAGCACGCAGCAGCAGTGAGGCGGGGAGACGCTAACTCTCAGGTGGCGGCACACTCGACGGGACCCGGCCATATTTTCAAATTTCAAGAGACCGAAATCCTCGCAAGGGGTGACAACCGCGTGAGCCGCGAGCTGCTCGAGTCATGGTTCTCAGGCCCGCAATCCATCAACGACCTCCCGGTACCCTATTCCGTATTACGATTTTCCCTGGGCAGGAGAATCAGTCACGTGGGGAGGGCGCGGGCGAGCAATCATCACGGTGACAGTGAGCCAGTTTGCCGAGCAATCGTCACACCAGCATCCAGCACGGATGACGAAATCGCGGCAATTAACGACTCGGACTCGGACCACCAAGCCACCGCCGCATCAATTACGACCCCAGCGGCGATTGCGAGAACTGTTAATTGCAATGCGAATACGGTCCCACGGCAGCCACGTGCTATAAATACTGCACTCCTGGTGTCACCTTCACCTCTATCTGCTAATGTCTCTGATGATGGATTCGAGTGAGAATCCGAAACGTCAGGCAAATAAAGTCATTGTCCCAGTGATCGCATCTTCATCTTCTGAACTGCTACCTGGGACTCGCCTGTTCGCTTCTATCAGTAAGTCAGGCAACTAAATAACGGAAGTTTAGGTTCCAGGGGAAAAAGCAGCCAGTCTAAAGCGCCTGCAGAAATGCTTTTATAAATCCATTATCGTACTACTCAACCCGGACGTGTTAGATGCAGTGCGTAAGTTTTGTCCGCGACCAACGACATGCCGAAGTCTGAGTACTTTGAGATTATACAGCTTTTTTCAGGTGGTGGTGTACGTTAAAAAAATAGTTAACGGTTCATCGCTATTTCAGACTATTGTAATCAACAATTGGATGTGGTTATGCAACCTCACCTGAAGGAAACAAATTTCAGTCACCTCTTATACGGGACAGTTGGTAATAGGGGTTTTGGCGAGGGTGTCCCCGGGTCCCCCGCGTAGTTCGAGCCCTGATTGCGCCTGCTCTATTATCCTAATCCACCGAGTGTCCAAGAAGACTTACTAATGGAATTGTTCCGACGGTTTGGAACTCCGTCCGTTCCTTTACGGTGGCAATGCATTGCGAATTACCACGCGGCCTTCCTGTTGTGATTGAGCCCCTGTATCCTTTGAGCCCAGCGGGTGGCTGTGTCGGGGAGGCGCTGTGTGCACGCCACATTCATTCTCTTTCCTGCGCATGCTTCGAGCTCTGCTTGCGTCCTCTTCCCCTTCCTAGTGCAGAGAGTGACCAAGGTAGGTACAGAAGGTGGGCTAACAAGTGAACTGTCAACTGAAATTCCGAAGTGCGTTTTCTTTTCGAAAAGATTAATTAAGTAGGATTGTAAAAATAATCAGCCTGCAGTTTAATTCAATAACAATTTATTTACCTCAGCATGCCAGCTTTCGGAAGAACTTCCATCCGGCTGCATACAAAAACCATACTTTGTAAAAAAATGACTACTTATGTAGCATGATTTTTTTTACAAGTCCAATTATTTTTCATGGTAAACATGCTTAAAAATATTCATTCATCCGCTCATTCAGTAGAAAATAACGTCTTCTAATTTTATGCTCGACGGAAGGGCATAGTTCGGTTTGTAAAAAGTTGCTAACTGTGAGACTTTTTAATGCCGTGAAATGGCCGTTCATAAAGCGTTATGTCTCTGCATTTGCCTATGTGGCTTGTATAGTTAACAATATGAATCAAATCCACTGCTAAATTTTATGAACCCATTATGATCTCCTCTTAATACCATGGAAAATACATGGCTTGTAGGTTGGAAACCCTGAATGTAAGCGTGACGGCAGAAGGGGTTAAAAATTATCCGGAAATTGGAACCGTTTTTGAAAACCGAATAAAACCCTTCTTTCGAGAACAAAATTGGAAGAAAGCGTAATTTTCAACCGAAGTAGAGAAGACATGAATATTTTATACATTTTGTTCATGAAATATTACTGTAAATTTAAAGACACTGAAAATCAATGAGGAGAGGGCGTGCTAATTAGGTAGTCATTTTTTGCAGACTATATTTTTTTGTATGCAGCCGGAAGGAAGTTCGCCCAAAACTGGCATCCTGAGGTAACTGAATTATTATAGAATTACGCTGCGTGACGATCAATTTTACGACTCCACTTAATTAATCTTTCATAACGAAAACGCATTTCGAAATTTCAGTTGATATTTCATGATTTAGCCCACCTGCTGTATGTTAATTAAAATTGTTTCAGTAAGCTAACCGTATGGTATCCGTCAAGTTGGGCTGCAGAACCAAACCTCGCCTGAAACTGTTTAAAGCGCGTGGTGTCTCGACTACTGGAGTGAGTAATTTAGGGTGTATTTTGTCTTGTAGTGGGGCAAATGGGGGCGTGTGCTACAATGTGGGCTATGCAAAGCAGTCATTTTTAGGAGAACAGTGCTCAGTAGTCGATTTATTGCACAATTTAAATAAAATCAGACATCAAATGGGCTGCGTATGAGAAATATGAAGCATTTTTTCAGTACGGAACCTGCGCCGAACAACAGGTATGCTCGGACAAAGCAAGGGTCAGAATAAATGATCCTCGGTCGTTCGGACATAAGACAGTTCCGTTCGATAACTGCAGAAAACAACACACGGAGGTTGAGGGCATCTTTGAGTTCATTATGCGTAGGATATAGTTAGCGTAAAGGGCACGTGGACACGAGGTCATAGAGAGAAGTGATGTCCGCGGAAAATTCTGAGGCGGATGCAGCTGTGATTGAGCGCCCATGTCGTGAGAATAGACGTTGTGGCAGTTCGCGTCTCCTTGCCCTCCGCCTTTGTCACGCTGCCTTCCTGCCCGCCTCACACTCCTTGTCGATACGCTGCTGGGAGGTGCGAGGCTTGTCATTGGCCTCGTGAGTGCTCCAGGCCAATCAACGCTGTCTCCCCTCTGATTGGCTGGCGGACGCGGAGACAACGGAGCGCGCACACGCGCTGGGACACAACACCTCGAAGGCGGACACAGACAACAACTTGTCTGGAGAGCACACTTGCGGCGACTGCCCACACAGCCTTGGTGTACACGCTTTCAAAACAGTAAAGGTTGTCCCACTCATTCCGTCTTCCCTGGCTTTTGATTGGGAATCTTTATCTTGTCGACCACACACTACTTACGACACGTCTACCCAAGCGGAGAAATAACCACGAGTGATCCCAGACATGGCCGACAAATACGTCTCTTCTGGGACACCTTGGTGTCTTTAACTTGTCGCAAATTAAGAATAAACAACTCGAAAATAAACTGATTTATCTTCTCAGGTACTGCATAAACGTTGAAGAGATATGCAGTGCCAGCTGCTGACATGACGACATAAAGACTTATTTTTTTCTTACTGGGAAACACCGTGCACCATACAAACCAGTTGCTGATGTTATATGAATTAAAACGCTATGCATGTAAGAATTATTAAGCCTGCATAATGAGAATTGAAAGTGAGTTCGGTCGTTCGAACGCGACTCAGTTCCGTTTGATAGCTGCAGACAGAAGTTGATTACATAAGGGAGTTTAAGTCAGTTTAAGTCAGTTTATTAAGGGAATGAGGCTTTCGCCCTTGAGCACCCTATTCATGTCGATAAACAGAAATAAAGTCATCAATTACATCAGCAAATGCGAAAAGTTAAGAAGTTAG
>CACRXP010000817.1:7538-19391 GCA_902702965.1 Spirometra erinaceieuropaei
TAAAGAGGACTGCTTAGTCATTCCAGATGGCTGCCAAATTCCATTAGGGGTCAGGATTTTGGTTAGTGAGAATAGGACTGAGTTAACTTGGGCCGTTTACGGGATCGCATATAGCCCTCTCCATGGAAGGACGATGTTTGGGGGTTAATTTAGAAACTATCAGGCAGATCGGACTACCGTCAGAAACCCTCAACCGGTTTAGCCTGTCGGTCAAGGACAATTCACAGGATATGGCCGTGTTCGTAGATCAACGAATGATATTTGGATGCCGCGGCGGGGTGAAGTAGAAGTATCGCCAGGTTTGGCCATGCGGTTAGTGGGGACCGTCAGTGTATTTGTTACAAGTACTTGCTACCACATTGAGTACGTTTGCTGTGACCAGTCAAGATGGTATCGTCTGTATTACCTCTTCATGCTCTGCATTTCCGGTGGTATAGCTGCACAACGATAACTTTCACTTGGTACTGTTGTGCAACGTACACCCGATGAACCGGGAGTGAGTATGCAGATGGGACATGGGTCTCCGTGCATGTCACGTCCACAGCTTCAATGCTTGTCTGTACAGTCCAGTTGTGTGCTAAATTAGACACTTCAGCTTGTACAGACGAGTTACACGTGTCTGGAATTTTAGCTAATACCCGTGCTGTCCTTACGGTAAAATCATACGGCATAAGTATACTACTGGCTGCCTATCGACATTTTATGAATACTGCGCAGTTATACCGCTGCAACTGGTGCGTTTCAACTCAAATATCCATATCAACTTTTGGACTGAGCCTATAAACCCTAATTGTGAATGATTTACTCCAAGTTAGCACACTAATTCCATAGGAAATGAAAAAGCTGAAATTTCAAAACTGAAGCAGACACCAGAAGGTACACAGGGAATGCTGGGGAATCCACTGATGAGTCGAACTTTACAGAACAGCACGAAATCGACGGAACACGTGTTTGGGCTTTTATAGCTAGTACTTATGCAGTCAGTATGGTAAAATCATACAAACTATCTCCCCCCTCTATTCACAGTATGTAATGGCCAGTGCACTGACGATATTGACATTGTTGGCATCGTTGCGGTATTGACCAACAGCTCTACAAACATGAATAATATTGTGACCCAGACAGACTCGGAAGCTACCGAAGTAGGTTTGAAAATAAATTCTTCCTAAAAGAGAATATTTTCTCAGGTTTAACGCTCACACTTATCCGCTCGGTCAGTGTGGATGAGTTTCAGTACTTTCCGTTCACAACTATATCAAACACCTATGGTCAGGATGCAGTGAAACGACCTTAATTATAACCTACAAAGTCGTTGTGAGGTCAGTCAGGAAAGCCAGATGAGAAGATAAGAGGTTGCTGAAATGAAAGTGTTATTGTACGGATGTGAGAGTTGACATGACCCCAGAGAAGGGATCCGCAGTCAGAGGCTGTTCTACTCATGCTGCATATACGTCAACCTTCTGCTTTACCTCCTAGATGGCCTCCCAAGCAAAAGACCATGTACCCAGTCAATCTGGCAACCGGTCGACAGCATCAGCTTCATTTATCAATTAAGATCTCTCGGACATATTTTGAGCCAGCCTGAGAACGAAATTGTCTGGAGTTCACCCCCCTCAACGCGGTGATCTTGGCTGGCTGTGAGGTCTAGCTAACTAACGGAAGGAATGGCTCGATGTACTGTAACCCAACCTCCAATGCTCAGCTGTTCCTGTGATTTGGGGTTCCGATTGACTAAACCTGGAGCAGTACTCTACTGTCGAATTGATACGTGGTTCTAACATGTCGGACCATGTAAGGCTCAGGCAGGTCTGAATAATACCGCATCCTGTTTGCTTAAAGTCCGGCAACACCGCTAGCAACTTTTACAACTGGAGGAATGTGAAGAGTTTTGTCAGTTTTCGTCAGGCGTACCGACAAGCAGGGTCTCCACAACCCTCCACCGTCAGATCATTTGGTAGGTCTTGGTTGCCCAAAGCTCGCAATCGACGTCAAGGCATGTACAAGTGGGTCCACACCATATGATTCAGAGTAAGTTATCTCACTTTTGCGCCCCCAGCGTGACTGGCTAGACTTACTACTATTGAACTACGTAAAGGCAGACCGAAAGGACCGTGACCAATGAGACTGCGTTCCTCTTCCTCATTCACATAAGGGAAAGCGTAAGTCATCAATTGTTACCAGATCCTCTCTGCGGGCTTACTAAACGCAGTTTCACGTAGTTACTTCAATCAGATAAGGGCAATGTGCCTTATCCAGCAAAATAACTGCAAAATGCTGCTATATAAAAAAGCTGGGTTAATCGTCCACCAGGGCGCCAGTACCTCCTTGTTCCTCCACGTACCGCCCCCTGTACTCTGATACTCTTGGTATGCCTTTAACGAGCTTGACAGTCATGACCTAAAGCGTATGTCTTCACGTGATAGAAGGGGGTGCGTGAGCGAGGATAGATGAAATTCATACCTGTCGGAGTTATCGAACCTTCTAACTTAGGCAGATCACCAATTGTCACCGACAGGACTTGCTTATGCTTCAAGAGGATGAAGGATCCACAAGAGATATGAGCCAACCATCCTTCGTTGAGACTTTTGCATGGAATATTTCTGAAGGATGTTATGAAAAATCCTGCTGTCGATGACGGAGGCATGTCACAGGGCCACTGTGCCGCCTCAATATTCTGGCAAACGATCTACTGCTATTTAGCTCACTTATTTTAACGCTAACACAGGACCTCTATTCAAACACTAACCCTAACCCCGACCACAATTCTAACACCAACCCTAACTTTAAATTTCACTCTAAAGCAAGTCCTGAAGCCAACTTCAGCACTAAACCGTACCCCATCCCTAACCCTTATAATAACAATGATCAATGCAAGCCAATCCCAAGCATAATTTAGGCGGATGGCTGCTACTAAGCCAGCCTTGCCGACACGTTCTTTCTCCCTGTCGGTGGGACAACTATAAGAAAAAAACAGTGTAAATTTGCTGATTTCTCATAGTCCGTGTCCCCGATGGACACACAATCAACCGATGTATTGATCTGACGGCGACATGGAGGGCCTTGGACAGTCATTTCCAGGTCTGCGGTACTAATTGTCGATTAGCTAATACCTCCTATAACTGTCGCTTGTTCTGTTGCTGCTGTGATGTCTGACAGTAGGCTCCTGAACGGGTTCGGAAGCTCAGAACAATAAGCAGAATGTTCCGGTGCTCTACCAGTATTCCCCATATTCTTCCTCACTCAGATAATGCTGTAGTGCTTTCAGATATTTCAGGCTGCCACACTGACACAATGATGAAAATCGATGCAGTGGTTATCCTTCTGGATATACCGACCAATAATCGATCTGTTGGGTGTTTTGGCAGATTTTAAATAATTCATTTCTATCAAACAGTGAAAAACTCGGCAACCCTTGTGGGATTCGAACCCACAACAGCGAGGAAAAGGTTTGAGTACAGCCGATGCCGAGGCCGCCGAGTTTTTCACGGTTGAGTCAAACTGAATCGACTTAGTGCCCTTTTGGTCCATTACAGTTGGCTCTGAAGTTTGCAAAAGACGTTCTTGGAGCATTTCTTAAAGAACGACGGAGTCTCCACCTGGAGGAGCGATGTAAAAGTGCGTTCTTATTGAAAGTACTGAGAAATTCACAACTTTCCAGCGTATGTTGTCAGACGGTGGGGGTCGGAGACACGAAACGTCAGCCAATACCGGGCTTGTAGCAATGGCAATTCTCCTTCTCCCTCTCTCCCGGCATAGGTCTTACATACGTTAGAGGAATGTTTTTTTCCTAAAGTTGAACATCAAATATTAATGATTTGCAACCCATTTAGTACGATTCTGTGGAGGAGGGTGACTCCATTCAAAATAGCCTCCATCTTTCCCGGCGCTTTTGGGCGATCTCACCCTGAAAATTGGCACATTTTCTGACTCAGTAGACACTGATCTGCCTGGTTTCTCACTGGACTCCCAGTGATGTTTATTTGGATGTTTAGGTGTTTGGTAGACTGTTTTTATCTTGTTTATCTGTTTCCTTGAGGTTTTTCTCATCTGCAAACTAGACACCAGATCGAAATACCGGAATTTCCGTAACCCTCATGACCTAGGCCACATCATTTGACGTCATGTCCGCCCACAGAATGCGGACGTTCGTCTGTCTGTTGGCGTGTTCATGTTCTTTGTTCGTCTTCAACGGTTCTTGACACCAGGTACGCCATTACAAACGTGCTTGTCCGTCGCAAGCCTTTTCAGACAAATTTGCTGGCGAACGATGTTAGACGCGGAGGCACCAAATAGGCGTGAACTACACACACGTTGGCATGTGGCAGATAAAATCTACTTGTCAGTTGCAAGGGGAACGCAATGACTGGTACGGACTATTTATTGTAGGCTGAACAAACGATTGGCACTAAATTAGTTCGTTTTTCTCAGATCGATTTACCGCTGCCGTGAGATAAGATTAAGTTTTAGTGTATTATTTCATTCACCCCTGCACACACTCTTTTGCAATTGAAATCTGACTATATCCTTTTAAGTCCTTATCCGTTTTTTCCAACGCGTTCATCATTGGACTGTTAGAGCCGCTGCACTTGAGTGTTCGGCCTAATTATACATCAGCCACAAACTCTAGGTTCTGAAGGTCTTACTGATAAAAACTCTCAGTCATCTTGAATTAAATGAGCGATATGCAATGCAGTGGTATAAATGGCAGTGAAGGTAGGTTCAATTTTCGAACCAAAATTTAGTCGGTTATCTATAAGTATAACAGAGAGGAAAAAGCTCAAGCTCTCCTCACTGGCCCTCGAGATACACGAATGCATTAAATTGAGGCGAGATGAATTCAATAGCCCGTCTTTTACACCTATGGTGATCGAAAATTAATAACAGGTGGTCATTTGCCCTAAAAGCCTGCCGTTAAAGCCAAGCATGCGGATAATTAACTTCAGCTATTAATACTAGTGGGGCCGATGTAATTAAAGGGGTCGGTCAGAAGTTAACTGGATCTTTCAACTGGTTCAACACAAGGTCTAGAAGCATAAAAAATGTCCTAGCAGCTTCCTGTGCAGTCTCCGAACGTAGGGCGCGGTACGTCTGCAACCCACGCAAGTCAGCGGCTGCAGCAGTAATTAGTTAATCTTGCATTCAGTACCACTGTTTTAATTAAAGTAGCAACATTTGCGGGCTTGCAGTTGAAGACTTGAGTCATTGCTTCGCCTGAGAATGGGTCGTGGAAAATAATTTCGAGTGCACTCCGGTCGAGCGATCCCTCGGTCACCTTTCTAGGTGCCGGAACCCGCGTGACTTTCCTAGGGCTGGGCAGAGAAAACCAATTATAGGCATTCTAACAACCACAAATGAAACTGGGAGTAAATTATGCTACTCAAGGGGAGGACCGGGCATGAAAAAAATAACAACCAAACAACGTAACCGGTTACATGGATGACCATCTGGTTGCCGTCTCGAAGGTGGGATCCACATAAACTCTGAGGAGAGAATAAATTCGACGTCGCGTAACTCTTCTTGACACAATTATAATCCGCCCCACAAACACGCAGAAAACGGTAATCATGCGCCAGTCAGCGCCCAACAAGGAGTAAAATGAACCGAAAATTCCAAGGAATGTTAAGGTAGAAAACGAAGTCGTCTAGCGGAGCTCCAAAGCCAGTCGGAGCTTCGGCCGGCTACGTCCCACCATCTCCAACTTCCGCAGACTTCAACTCAAAAAGAAACTCAAGATGTACAGGGCGGTGGTCCTGACAATGTTGTTCTATAGGGTGAAGTCATGGAGAATCTGCGTCAAACAAGCCACACGACTCAATCTCTTCCATCTCAGTTGCCGAGGTGGCAAGACAGAGCCACCGACACGAAGATTCCGGGACGAACGGGAATCCTCAGAATGCACGCCCTGTTGAGGTAAATTTAACTACGATGGAGAGGCCACATACAAGGATTAGCTGGTAGAACTTTGTGGTGACCTTAAAAAATCAGAATCATTCGTAAACATTAATAAATGAGACATTGGAAGTAATTTCGCAAAAAAATTTGCGTGATAATTTCATGAGCTAGTTCCTTCTAAATAATTAGTTTTCAGGCGTCACCGAAAGGTTACTCCAGAATTGTGAAGGGGCACACATTTTCGATATCCTCCAAAATCCAGCAGAACGAAACGCCCTTAAACACTTCCTAAGTTCAGTTCGATTGAACCTTGGATATTACGTCCACTACGTGGGACCTTAGATAAAGCCCAGTGACGCAATCAACTGCCAGCCACTTGCAGGGGACTTAACCTCTCTGCACTGAACTTCAATTGGATTCGAGCTGTTCATGTCAATGCATTTCCATGCTTTCCAGAAGCTCGTGCCGCCAAAATCAAGCGAGCTACATTTACTCAGCAGGTTAGCAACGAATGAGTCCTCAAATTCTAAGAATGGGCTGGATTCAAGTTGCTACTCTGCCAATCCAGGTGTCTCAGAGGATTGAGAATACGTGTATACAATGACTGTCTTCATTGTATGTTCTGCTTCCACCTGTGCCGATTAAGCTCGCAAACAAAATGTGAGTGAGCCAAACACCTAAAATATTATCTACCACCACCCCCTCCCCCACAGTTCCACACCCGCCTTTGTTTTAAGGAGTACTTTTATCGATTTCTCTTATCGCTTGCATGTTTTACTTCTACCCCGTTCCTATATAACTGGACTGGCCCGACGAGAATTTATCGAAAGCTACGTATGCTCGCCACCTCGTCTTCTGATTACTGCTATGGGAATTTTCGTAACTCTGAAGCTTTTTTATGCACACATATCGCACCCTGTTGCTGTCTCAGGCCTGCAACGAGACACGCGCACTTTATTACTTCCATTAACTTCTTCGATAATTGAACCCTTTATATTCCACTTTTACGTTCCACTGAATTACTTTTTTTCTCCCTCTCTCCCACCAGTAGCTTTCTTCGAGGTAGAATACTCGACCTGCTTACCCAGGACAGCAGGTCGTTCCGAAAGTCCTAGTTGATGCCGATATAAGGATTATGAGTTCCACAAATTAGACGCCTACCGAATGAAACCTGAGTCCCGCAGAAAAAGCGTGCAAGGAATTTTTTGGCATTCAAAGACGATTAGAACACCTCATCGAAAAAACCATTCATTCTTTCTACAGCGTTTGTTCGCCCGAGCCTGGAATACCGGTAAGGATACTGGCCTCATACTTTATCAGTGCTATGATTGTCAATCAACCGGTTCGATGCTTCTAGGGAAACCTTCCGAAGTCCCCTTTGGATACTCTTCTACAGACATGACCTCAAGCGGATTTCGTGGAAATATGGGAATTATTTCACTGGGGATATACGATTGTTATTGCTGCGTTATTATTATTATTATTATTATTATTATTATTATTATTTTGTGTCGTATATATTAATGGCAAGCCGGTTCACACAAAACGTATTCTTGGGATTGTCACAATTTTTTAGACCTAATTTGAAAACACTGACCAGAATTCCCTTTCTTGCCCTCCAAAACTATGAACTCGTAGAGTAAGCTACCTGAAGATGTAGCCAAAAAGGTCGTGCCATCATTTTATAAGGAACGCCTGTAGTTCACATGTAGGTATGTTCATCCGCACACGCGCAAATCCACTTCTTCCGCAGATACCTTGATAATCATATTCTTTCGAAGAACTAGTCTTGAGGGCCACCGGTGAGCATAAGTCTGGCGAAACGGTGGGTAAAGCAACATGACGGATAAATACTTCGCGCACTCCGCCAAGACCGCCATCTTCGACCGGGCAAATACAATTAAGTTTTGGGTCAGGAGGTTACAAATGAATTGAAGTCATGGGCAAAGACGGAGTCATGCCGTTGTAGCAGGCAATTAGTAGACAGTCCACAGGGCTGTGGGCAAAAAGAGACATTGGGGTGGCGGAGACGCGTCAAAATATAAGCCACTTATCTCAAGAAGAGAAGGAAATTCCAGTCCACAATATGTCCTTCAGACGGATGGCATCTGAACAGCTGAAAGTTCTGCGACACGAAGCTTGCTTCAATGCCACGGACGCCGATCTGCCCAATCATGGCCGCAGTCGAGTCGATTCCCAAACAAACTGGGAACTCCCGCGAGACCAGGCAGCAAGTGACCCCCATGGTGATGGCACATAAACCACCCGCAACAATTAACAGAGCAGAGTGCTGTCAAAACAGTGGGACAGGCACTAGAATTGAGATTCTACCAGCAGACAAAGGGCGTTCTACGGCTGCGCTGGATAGGGCCGACCACATCCAGAGGGCAGACACTTTGCTGGATGACCGATAGGCATAACCCCATGAAACGATGAAGAAGCTGGTGGCGCAATTGGAAAAGACCCTCGCCGATACGCCGACAAGCAAGGTAGCAAGTAAGCCGGTACGACAGGCCTTTAAGTCAACAGACACAGCCTCCGGAGGGTTCTATGGACTACCCAAAGTGCACAAAGCCGGTGTCTCTCTCTGGTCAGTTTTCTTTCTGTGCGGCGCACCTATATTTAATCAGACTAAATGGTTATTCCGAAACCTAGGGTCTCTTACATCGGACGCGGCCACAACGGTCTGTTCAGCTACTCAGTTCCGTGAGCTGGTCAAGGGAATGCGGCTTGCCGAAGACGAGGACATAATGCATTGTACATCATCTCTTTCTTAACTTAGATCCCGCAAGTCCTGGCAGTCGAAACGGTCAGCGCACTGCTTGAGAGTGGCCACGATGAAACCAGCGAGTCGGTGAGACGGAAAAATGAGTATCCTGGGGCATAATGTATTTTATTTTTGAGTTTTTATCCCAGTGACGCCAGTTTTTGCCGCGATCCTTCTCGATTATTGTGCCCTCTATATCTTACTCATTATGCCTGACTCCAACCAACTGCCGGCTTTCTCCGCCCAGTCTCTTCATATCGCCACCTTTGCCTTCTGGCAAGATGCACCGGAACTTTATCCAGCCCGCATCGAGTCTGCCCCTTATTCTTCTGACGTTACCAAGGAGCTGGCGAAATATCCCTAAATTGCGGAGGCTCTCCCCGCTCGTGTTATCTCCCAAGTTCAGTCCTGGCTATATAATCTCTCCGCGGATGCTCCCACTTTCCCGCTGAAGGTGGAAATTCTTCAACAAATGCGGAATCTCGGTCACTTCTATCTCAGTTGTCTTAGGCGAATACGAAAACTGGGGCAGCAGGAGGTGATCCCTTACACGAGAATTTTTGAGCAATGCGGAATCTTCGGCAGCCCTACCATGCAGAGAAAATGGTGAGAATGGACGATGAACGACTAGCAAAATAACTTATACGGAGATGTCACAGGAGGTCAAACCCGCCGCCAGAAGGATACCTCGGAGCGGCTACGAATCAACTCGAAGAGGTGGAAAGACACCGCAGTGGATCGACCGACCTGCAGAAGCACAATGAAAGCAGGAGCAGCCATCTAGAAAGCCAACCGAATCGCCGCTGTCAAAGCCAAACGGGAAGCTGGAAAGACTCAGGCGTCCATAACCCACAAAGCCAACGTCGAGGCCCTCCCAACACGCCCGCGCTGCCAACGAACATTCTGCGGGTGAATTGGCCTAATCGGGCATCTCTGGACAAAATGGCCCAACACACCGGCAACCCCCACTGCTATCTTCTCGACCGATCCTGTCTCACTCCCCCCATGGCGTCCACAAAGACGACTGACCTCACCACCGAAACTCAGCATTCACTTGTCTCGCCGCTGTCGATCACCGCCATCTTCATCATCACTGTCACAACCTCCGCGGCGACGACGACCACTACAGCTCTCACTCCCGCCACCGATCAAAGCGCTCCCGACGGCCCGTCACCCACTTGCGTTATCATTAATATTCATGCCTATAGTGATATGGACTCGATCCAAACCTGTTCTCATTGCGATCGCACATTCACCTCACGCGTCGGAATGGTCAGTCACCTGCGAATACACCACTGTGTGACCGGTCACTGCGCGCTGATCTCATTCATATCGGCCGGATCGTTACGAAGCTATATGTATGGGCTAGAGTTTGATAGTTTCTTAGAATTGGCTGAGACGGAATGCCTGCGTGGTCATTCCTTTAAACTGAAGGGCTAGTTGATCACTGTGGACGCTCCGCGGGTCGTAAACACCTGGAATGAATTACCTGATGTGGTGGTGTTTTCAGACACTGCTAAAACTCCTATATACAGACTAAATACTCATACTGAAAAACTGCTGCACATTTAGTTACGATTGTATCGGTGACGACAACTCGCATCTGTGACTGTGGAAGCTCAGTTCAGTCCAGTGTATTGAGAAGAATAGGTATGAACCCCTGAGTACCCGAGTTGTAAGGCAAAATTAGATGAGGTGTATAGAGAAAACATGTGTGTTGAAATAATCGAAATGGACCTATAATAGTATGATGAATTGGGAAAAAGTCTCAGGGGTTAGGCTCGATCTTTCACCAATCCTGTTCATTTTCGAGCACAAATATGTTAAGGTATCTTTTAAGGCTTTGTGTCGATGGTGACATGGAAACATTTTCCCGTCTCATACCAACGCGCCAACTCACCGGCACACGTTGACGGGACCACACCGGCACACCCATGGTTGATGTCTCATCTGCACCTCTGTACAGGTCGCAGCATCCCCATCGTACGTGGTCCGAGCTACTCCTATCATCATCGACACACGCTCTCGAACCAGCATGTACACTGGATAATCTCACACATTTCATCGTCTGCCTCACGATCGACATCATCACTTCGTTCTGTGTCTGGCGGGGGGCTGTAGCGTGTGGCCATCATGACCGGTCGGGCGCCATTGTTCAAGACCTCGTTGTCTCAAGGTCACCCACTCCTTGCAGCGAGCCGCTCCAGACGTGCTGACCTGAAGCCACTCCACTGACTCCGACTCTAAAACAACTGCGTCCTCAGAGCGTCGCGGCCACCCGTGCGCCACTTGAAAGCGCCATCCTCTGCAACCAGCAAAAAAAGCTACTGGTACTGGCTGAGTCGTTTGCTATTTGCTTCATATTGTTGGCTTGGTTAAAAAGCTTCTCATACACCTTTAAATACTTCGTGCCGTACCTAGAATACCTTGCATATCCTTCGAATTAAAAATGGGAGTCGACAAAACACCGTCAGGACAATGTGCAAAAAACTCGCCTCAAGAGGGATTCGAACCCAGGTCCCGTCGTGCGGTGAGCAGCGTGATCGCCACTACACTATCGGCGCACGGCGAACGGACTGAAATAAATAAAGGAGTAAACATTATTCGCAGTACAAAAGACTGCAACTCTTTATATATCGCTGTTAAGTCACCTCCCGCTAAACGAGCAAGGAGCCTAGTAAGTTGTATGGATATCAAATACGAAGACGAAGCCTGTACGACATGTTTCGGACTCCTTCAAAAATTTGCGGAAATGGAGAGGGAGATAAAGGGCCTTAAAGTGGAGATGGAGAAGCTGAGGAATCTCCCACGCTATTCATCCAAAGAGAATGAAGGCGAGCAAACTTACGCAAACACGGCTTCCTCGGCTGTGTCGACGGAGGAGAAAGAAAATAGTAGGTCGCTAGAGATTGATAGGAATGACACCCAGTGTCTTGTGCGAAAAAAGCGCGGTCAGACGCGATCTCAGCGAGCAAAAAGAAATCTCAGGGTACCTCAAAAAGGCACAGAGAGTCAGACGAGGGAACAAGAGTTGGCTACGCCGCACACGAAAATCGCGCCGCTGAAAACGAAAAATGATCAAAAGATCGTAGTAAACAGGCAGTCATGCGTTAGTCCTGCTGAATCAAACCTTCCTAAATCGGTGGAAGGTTGTAGCCGGGATGCACGCGATGAAGACTCTGTAGGTATGATTA
>CACRXP010000817.1:19561-35059 GCA_902702965.1 Spirometra erinaceieuropaei
GTTGGTAGCTCGATAACAAGTCGTGAACTTACAGTAAACGCACCAATTCACTCTGAATGATCCTTTGCATAACTTTGCAGAGAATGCATACCAAGCTTATGAGCGTGTAATTTGTCGTCGAAGACCTGCTGCCGCCTTTGTACAGGTGAATTGCATGCGCCAGTTTCCTCTGTATAGGTAGTATCCGCATACCAAATGACATCTGAAGGAGCATCGACAGAGGCTGAGAAAGCTCACAGACAAGTTCTTTGAGAAGCTTGGGTGGAATCTCGTCTGGTTCTGGGGACTCTGATTCATTCAGTGCCTCTAATTCTTATCGTATAAGATATTCAGAAAAGGGCAGATCATTTATGCTTGAAGCTAACAGTTCTTCTGCGGGGAAAAGAATCTTGTCTCGTTTGTATGGGCCAATAGGAAAAACCGTAAAATATACGCAGTTTTATCCCCGCTATCAGCAATGTCAACGCCAACGGTAGTCCTTACTAGGGGGATTGGATGTCTGTTCCTTGTACTTCTTCGGAAGTGGCGGTAAAGCAATTCTTGGGTGTGTGTTGCTTTTGAAACAAATTCTTCTCGAATTCCCGGCACATTTTTATAATAATGCTTCTCTGTTTGTTCCTCCGTGTCTCGTGGTTGTTGAGAAATTCAAATTGCCCAATGGCGCAGTAGTTTCTTCCCAATCGGTGCTTCCTGTTAAGCTATTTAGCCATCCAGGCCGCTTGTTCTGTCCAACACTCACCCGTGGATAGTGTTTGTTGATGAGCCGCAGAAGAACATTCGTGGGCAAATTTTAATCATCGTTGGCATTACCCGCAAACATTGAGTTCCAACTAAGACCGGATAAATCTGTGCTCATCCGATTGTATTTTTACCGCCAAATGTTGCGCCCTTTTTGGTTTGGAATATGCGAAACGGAGAATAACGAGTAATCCCACATAAGGACTACGCGGCCACTTCGGCCGAGAAGTGGCATGGAGATAATTTCATTCATGGATTTGCAAGAATTAAATCCAGGCAATTAGCTTTTTGTCTTTCACATGCTCTCGTCGGAAACATAATATGCTTTGCGAGGGGCGTCTTTAATGTTTTGGGCAGCAAACGATAGTCGAGTGTCGATTTGGGACCTGACGATTGGATGGTGTTCCGGTTGATTCGTGTCGCGTTGAAGTCGCCCATGTTCATGGTCGACTGGATAATTTTCCCAAGAGCACCAAAAGATGAAAGTCGGCGATTTAGTCTGTTCCAGGTAGTTGGCAGATAGCCAGAACATCGAGACACGGGGAACCAGTAGTCTTGGTGGTCAAATAAATGGCTTTGTTGCTGCATGCAAACCTGGTAGTCTTTTCTGAAACCGTCAGGTCTTCTTTCATATACACAATTATGCCACTGTCGAAAGTCGTGTGGTCGACAAGGTAAAGATTCCCAATCAAAAGTCAGGGAAGACGGTTTGAGTTGGACAACCTTTACTGCCTGAGGAAGTGCGTACACAAGGGCTCTGTAGGCAGTCGCCGCGAGCGCGCTCCAAACACGCTGTTGTCTGTGTCCGCCTTCGGGATGTTGTGTTAACGCGTGTGTGCGCCCTTCGTTGTCCCCACGTCGCCAGTCAATCAGAGTGGGGACAGTGTTGATTGGCTTCGAGCACTCGCGCGGCCCAGCAGCATATCGACATGGAGTGTGAGGCGGACAGGACGGCAGCATGACAAAGGCGGAGGGGGAGGATACGCGAACTGCTACACCACCACCCTGACGATGTCATCTGTCCTTCCGATTTATTTGGTATCCAGTTAAGGCTATTCCGCCATCATCAGTACTTTCGGACTGTCCGGTTTCGGTTACTGCTAAAACTTCCAAAAAACTTCGGTAAGGCAAAATTTTAGCCCATCAAGTTTCGATGTATGGCTTTGGGAATTTTCATACAAACCCCTCAATTTTGCGTCAGCCGAATTTCCGATTGCATTGTCACTGTAGTGAGCATATCTGCGTTTTCTCGGACGCTGCTTGATGGGTTTATTTAACTCCGGTTTATTCGGTCTGAACACTGGACGTTCAGGACTTGCATATGCTATCGCCTCGAGCAGCTGGTTTTACGGTGGTATCTGCCTTTGCTGTGTAGCTGCCGTTGTTCTTAGTATTAATGGCTGATTTCACTGGGACAGTTTATTTTTTTGAACTGTTTTCGCCTTGAATGTAGCCAGATTGTTTTCGTCATCCTTCAATCTCAATTTTAATTCAGAGAAAAGTTTCCGACATTTCAGTTTTTCTGTTGGAGCGCAATTCGATTGAAAAGTATGTTTCTGTGAGTTCCTGAGATTGGATTTTGTGCACAGAATGCACTTTGTTTGCTCTTTGTCCCGTAGCATCATTTTGAGAGGGCGAAGTATAAGTGTTGCTATAAAATCTTCGCTCCTATTCCCGATCCTGAATGCTTTCAGAACTTTTATTTCACGTCTGCTGAAGTAATTGATTTAGCAGGCCATGAAAAATTAAGATTCTCCAAGGCACAGTCTTTTGGTCTGACTGCTTTCGACTCAGACAAGCGCTGAACAAGCAGAAACGGTTGGCAGTCACGGTGCTCTTTACATCGTCCTTTCGGGGAATGCTCTATAGGAGGACAAGGACAGATTACGAAATCTTTGCTTTGTTGTCCAGTAACTTGTCGTTTTCGGCCCTTGTAACTGTATGGTCCTTTAATTGTGTTCCTTCACTTTTTCACACACTGTTACTTCTTCTAAAGTTTATAAGTTAAGCAGAACATCTGAAACGTCGCGAGTTAACGACGGAGCTGAAAAGGAGACCTGCAGATGGAGAGAGCACCTTGGCTATTTTCAGGGAACGAGTGATGCAGAGGAATGCGATGCTGCTCTGGAACCAGCCGGTCGTCATGATGGCGACAGCAACATAATATTGGCAAACCTGGGACAAATCGAACGAAACACTGTCGAATGTTACAAACTTAAATTCTTTTACGCCAATGCTCATAGTCTATTTCCGAACTTGACGAAGTGATAATACGGGTAACGATACGCGTCCGAACGTTACAGCAATAACAGAAACGTGGCTGTTATAGAACGTCCCTGATTGCGAAGTAGCACTAAGAGGATACCAATTGTTTAGGAGAGACAGGAGAGGCCGCCGAGGTGGAAGAGTTGCCATGTATGTAAAGGGCCACTTAACAGTGTGTGAGAAGACCGACAAGATTTCCAACGACTCAGAGGCAATTTGGCTGACTATAAAGGCACGGGGGTCGCAGTCCCTCGGAGCCGTAACTATCAACCGGCTTCCACAGGCGGATCCCGACCCAGATCATTTTCTACCGGAAAGCATAAAAGAGATCGACAGTCGACCAGACGTTGTTCTAATGGGGAATTTTAATGCACCCTGCAAACAATGGAGCGATATGAATGCGAAGTGCCCGAAGTATACCCTCCATTACCGCCTCCTCAAGACAACGCTAGAAACTCCTCTCACACAGCATGCTCCGTTTCCAACTAGAGGGCGTGGAGGGCAACAGGCTAGTCGCTTTCATCTCGTCCTTTCCAAAGACTATGGCTGTATAGACGAGGTATACTGCCTGCCTCCGCTCGGTCGAATTGATCTCGCAGTACTTTTATGGGATTGCGAACTGTATTCTGAACCATATGCAAAAGACGAAGGAGGCTAAATATGTGGAGAAGGGACTTTTGCCGAAACAGAGCTGAGACATCACAAATAGACTGGGATATCCTCTTCTCTGGGAACGTCAACGAGGACCGGAATTTATTTGAGGGTCAGATAATGCATATAATGAAAAGCTACTGTCATTAATTGAGGCCTAGGACATATGAACGACCTCAGTGGCTAACACAAAATTTCAAAAAGGAGAGCAACAAGAAAGGAAGGCCGTGGAAGTCGTTTCGCGATAGCAATAATAATGCGGCCATTACAGAATATAAAGTCCATAGAACAAGGTAAAAGGCTTGATTTTCAAGAAAGGAGGAGATTTCGAGAGTCATTTGCTCAAATGGGCCGTTCAAAATCAATAGTTGCTCCGCGTTATTTGCGTAAAAGCACACGTTACAGGAATCTAATTCCTGTCGTAAGGAATGATGACGATTTGGAGATATCGGACAGCACAAACAAAGCTGAGCATTTTTCTTAGATATTCAAATCTGTTTTCGCAAGTGAAGCAGACTGTATTCAATCTAGCTCTGTGAACATGGTAGACCATAGTATTGAAAATATTCTGTTTCCAGAAGAAGCTATTTAGGAAGAACTACAATTCTTGGAGGAATGTAAATCTCACAGTCCTGACGAGATCCCCGCAAAACTGCTCTTTGAGCTTCCCCAACTGCTGTCCAAACCACTATCCTTTCTGTGTCAGGCATCGTTCGATGCTGCAATCCTTCCCACTGACTGGAAGACAGCCCACATCACACCCTTTTACAAAAGAGGTAGCGGTGCTCTTGCGACGAACTACAGACCTGTCAGTCTGACATTAATCTACTGTAAAGTCATGAAGAAAACCATCAAAATAGAGTTGATGTTCTATTTGGAAACCCACAACCTTTTTCCCAATGCACAATACGGTTTTCGTAAGGAAGGTTGTGTGCAACGAGCTTGCTATACACAATGCAAGGTTGGACAAGAGCACTGAATGCAAACCACACCGTGCATGTAGCCTACATTGATTTCCGGTAGGCTTCCGATCTCGTTCCGCACCAGCGTCTCCCGTACAAGTTGAGAGACACTGGCATCGGCGTTGGCCGTTCCCAAATTGTCTGCGTAGAACAACAGCCATCAAGGCGCACATTCATAGAGAGTGGATTCTCACAAGGCTCGGCGCTTGGACCAACCCTCTTCCTCTTGTTCATCAATGATTTGGTAGATGGGTTGGATTCTGATAGTGTCATGTTTGTACATGAAATAAAAATCCAGAATGTTGCCGATGAGACGAACTTCCAAGAAAGTCTTTGTCGATTGGACGAGTGGTCCCGCAGATGGCTCTTGTCCTTCAATTTGGACAAATGTACCGTACTGCGCCTCTGAAACCAGACCCCTAATACGCGGCAATACCATCTGAACTGAATGCCACTCCGAGAAGCAAAAACGTAGAAGGATCTCGGAGTCTGGGTTGCAGACAGCCTAAAGGCCTGTGCACAGTGTTGTAAGGCGGCTAAGGCCGCAAATTCAGTGATTTACAAATGAAGTCAAAGTGTAGTCGAAATGGATGAGTTTTTTTAGGTTTTTTTCCTGTGTTCAAGGGAGACTGACTGTGCCCAGGGACGCTGTAATAAACCTATTCTATACGCCATCAAGCGCGCATTAGCAGTTTTCGACGAAAACTGCTTCTCAAATGTCTTTGGCACGTTTGTAAGGCCGCACTTCGAAAATGCAATTCAGGCCTGGAGGCCGTGGACGCAGCAGGATGACAATCTGCTCGAATAGGTGCAGAGACCAGCAACAAAATTAATAAGAGTTCAAGATGCACTGCCATACGAGATCCGACTAAATAACAATAATATCTTCCCCCTGAATTATAGGCATCTGCGCGGAGACTTGATACAAACTTTCCGTATCATGCGTGGCTTGGACTGCGCCCTACGGTGCGACGACTTTTTCAAACTCGTCACTACAACTAACTTCCGGAGACATCCCTTCAAACAACGTATGTCCCAAGGTAGACTGAATGTGAGAAAGTATTTTTTCTCCAACCGTGCCGTGTAACCCTGGAATAACCTACCCGAGACGATCGTTATGTCTCAATCTGTGGAGGCATTTAAATGTCGGCTTGGCAGACATGCCGCAGCAACTAGCGTCTATGTGACTTTGTAACAAAAAAACCAGTGACCTATGTGAATCGATGCCGGCATTCACTTGTTGCTGTAATTTCTTTATGTTGTTGCTAAGTTTTTTAGATTTCTATGTACAAATAAGGAGTTCAAAGGCGTAAACCTATTTCCCTCAAATTCACTGTATACGCAGCTGTTGAACATCGCACTTCATATACCGTCTGTGTTTTGTACCATATACAGCAAACCACGAGAGTGTAAATACACTGACGGACACTGACTGACTGAAAATCTCATCACCTCCCACCTGTCAAACTTCCCCTGGGTGGTTTTTGATGTAATTTCTAACTTAAGCAGCGGTGACTGGTAACTGGTTCTGATACTGTCACTTGTCCGTTTGTTACTCGTCATGGCCATAAAACCACCTTCAGATTTTTGTCTAGAACTCCACTGCCTGGCTTGGTGTATATATATTTGTACAAATTTCGACAGGATAGCGACAATATTTTAGGAAGTTTTAGTTTCTTGGATGGATATGTACTACAACACATCGCTAGTTAAATGAGTTTCTTAAAACCGATATTACGACCTTGTAGGTCACTGAAATTAATTGCGGATTTTTCGGTCTCAACTTGCTGGTCTGGTGGGAAGACGAATTGGAGGACGGATGAGGCGCCATCGAACAGTCAGCACGAAGCTGAACAATGGACCAACTTTATCATTTCACGAAATTTCTTACTCTGTCCAAAAGATGCATTATTTTGTGTTTCCTGAACGCATGATTGATGTATTGAAATGTGTTACGTAAGCATTCCACTCAGGCAAATTTTTTATTTGTGAGTTTAGCGTATATTTCTAATTAGGCTAATATTACGACCAAGACTGGTGCAGGTACACCTAACATCAAAGACAGACCGCATCGTTTACTTAGTATTCAACAGAGCCCTTCTTACATTATTAATTCGTGACTGCGTCGACAAGTAATTGCTTATATAATTAATTGGCTGGGTTGGACGTAATTATGGTCGACTGGCTAGAATGAGTAGTGACTCGTTAGCTGATGCATTTCTACCGACGGTCTGGATATCGAGAAAGGGGGAATTGGGAAAGCGTTAAAAGGCGAGCTCCCCTGCGTATTTTTCAGGAGATTGGGCCAATTGGGCCACATCCGCCCTTATCACCCCGTGGGCCAACCGTGTAGCCCAACACAGCCCAACCTAGTCCAATTGGACCGGACTGAGCTGGGTTGGGTTGGTGCGGACAGGGACCTGTTTCCCAGTTTCACTTAATTAGGACACGTACGGGCGTACCACCCAAGCTAGTTTTCTGTTCTGTGTATATACGCGAAATTCCCCGTATATTTTCGGAAAAACCCCAACTTCTTCCTGTTCCTTCTGCCGTCCTGACGGTTAACACGAAAACTAAGACCGGATTCGGCAAGTCCGATTCTGTCGGCCTACTTTCGAATCCCTTGAATGATTTCGACGGGGAAGGTCAAATATAAAGCCGACTTCTTTTTGAGGTGTTAAGTGAGAATCAGTTCAAGCAGTTTTTTGGTTTTAAGTGTTTTGAAATACAGATTCAGTAGTTCTCGTCTTTAGGTATATATGTAAACGGTCTACGCAACCGTTTTGTAGTACAAGTTATTGGAAACTGACCTTTTTGTGTCGTCTTCTGTCTTATTTTCATTTCGCTATCATTTAACTGGTTTATCGGACCCTCTTGCACTTTTCTGTCATATATGGGGACTGGAAAATTATGTTCGATCTTTGCACGCCTATTAAAGAGGCAGCAACCAAAATATTGGATGTAAACTTATTTTTCACGTCATCTACATCGACAACTCCCCTACGGTGTTTCAGTTTGAGGGCTCATATTTTTCTACAGTCATTGCTATAGTGATAAATCAGTGATAAATCCATTCAGAAAAACCCTCTTTTGGTCGACACCAACAGAAGCGAATTGATATCCAGGAGCCGCAGCAGCTTATCGTTCATTCAATATTAGGCCGCATCTGACCGTTAGAATTTATTGAAAGAACTAGGTGTTTCCCCTGATTAAAGCGATTCTCACGAATATGGTATTTTAAGAGCTTTACTTGAGAACAACTGTCGAACCACCCACGGAGCTGCCCCCTATTCGAGCAAAACCTCGCTGATCAAACTTTTATGGGCATCGACAACGACTTTTTAAATCAATAACCGGAAAACCGCTAACCGACTTACTCACTGTAACTCGCCCATGACGTCGAGATCTTGGAAGGGCAGTTAACTTATCAAGAATTCACTCCTTTCTCATGTTCCGCATTCAGCCGTCTCTGTAAAGCTTAAGTGAACCCACCCTCTCTGCTCTCAAACAGAGTTGGCCTCGTAGGCAAATTTAGATGGGTAGGTATTAATTAGTTTTTCTTGCTTTGGGCTGTGGCATATTATGTAGGAAAAACGAGTCTGCCATCCACATGTCAAATAACATATTCATTGTCGAATTCTCAAATATTCAAGAGAATGAACAGGCTATTATTTACGAGTACTGGATAGGACTGAAATCAAGTTTTTTTTAACCTTCATGATGCGAACCTATCTGGTTAACCGCGACCATAATCCATGGAGTTTTTTTGACGTGCGTTACCACATCGAATCTAAAGACAAAATGGATATGGTTGAATTAGTTCGGATTTCGAAACCGCAGACTGCCTATGAACGTGAATAGACCGGATTATATAAACTCGGATTAGGAGATTTCGTATACAAATCAAAAGTCGCGTGAATTTTTGCTCCTAAAGTGTACCCGGAAGACATTATACGGCTCGCTAGCTCTGGAAAGTGTGGTTATCGACTAATTCATCTTAAGATATACTTACTCCTGTCGAGATATAGTTTGTTGAACCAGGTGGGACCTACCGGCGTACTCTCAGGTTCACTATTCCGCCAAGAGGTAACATTTGGGCTTATGTTCCATTGCAAGAGTTCTGCGAAGCAATTATTCATGCCACATACATGATCGGGGCAAATATTCTTAATTCCTCTATCTAAACAGTATTTTTCACATTATATATCTTGTTTCTCCGAGTGATGGAACCTTGGGTCCTGCGTAGTAATAGAATTACGCCATTGTGATATTGCCATACGAGTTATTAATCGTCCATGCCGAACCTGTTTTGCAATCTGCATAGGTTAGCGAACTGTCTCTTCCGAAAGTTTTCTGCTTACATTTTTAAGCGATCTCATTCACTTTTTTTGTCCAGAGGAATTCTGAAGCCCGGACTAAATGCCCTTATCGGTCCTACTGGGAGCGGGAAGACGAGGTAAGTTGCTTCAAGGAAGAACCTCGCTTGAAGAAAATTTAGCTGATTACAGACCCGTAGACTAGCAAATTGTGATTTCTGAAACACAGTTTCCACGACTTCATCGTCACTTAGAAGGGCTTTTTGCATCAATTTCCTTAGTGAATAGCAATCCATTGTCTGGTGCTTCTTATCAAATCTATAGTTTTGTTTTAATTACAGCCTTATGGACATCCTTGCGGGGCGCATTGATCCGACAAACGTAGTTGGGACAGTTCTAGTCGACGGAAAGGAGCCCCCACATGATTTCCATCGATATGCTGGTTATGTCTGTCAGGTAACGTGACCTTCCAAGACCTTTCCTTCGTAAATATTGGAACACTTTTATTAGCCTCTGGTTCAATATTACGTTTTTTTGGCTCAGCAATTTAGGGTATTGCCTGTTTTACTCTTTGTCCTATGAAGAAGCCCAGAGTCCGAAATAAAAAACCGAATAGCATATACTGTTATATTGAACTGTCGAGAGGTATATACTGATAGACTTAGACCTCAAGGAAAATTTCGAGAAAGTGTATTGGCCAGTTAGCAATGACGTCTTGCATTCCTTATTTATACTCCAAATTCCCTAAATGTAAGACGTTCGTAAAGAGAATATCGACGAAGTAATAAAGGGAATTCACGCTTGAATGGCAAGTTCATTGCTTCTTTCGGATAACTGCCGTGTCATTTCGTCCTTCTTAACGAGTCAAAAACCTGTTTTACCAAATAACCTCGATACTCATATCACACCAGTGCGTCTGCGCGCTAATAAGAACAATTTTGTCTGTCGAATACGACCAGTTCATCCAGCATGCAAAGTTTGCCGCTGGTCTTGGAGGCTCCATAATGGAGGCTATAACTCTGTTCCAGGGCCACTGTAAGAGACAGTGGATGGGCACTTCTTTCTGGTCCATCGTTTTACTCAGAATACGCTCGCATATACGTTTGCAAACCGGCCACTGAGTTTCTCAGTTTTCGGCCGGATTCTATAAATAGATTTGAAGGATTATAGGTAGAACCTATTAAGATGCTAGCTATAAGTAATCGTGTTGCAGAAGACGATTTTTGTCAAAAATTATACAATAAAACCTAAACACAAGGGCTGCTGGCAGTCACCATCTTACTTATTGGTGTGCTCTATGGTCAAACAACTCCCAGATAGGAGCGAAGCCTTCTTTCGTCTAGTCATGTGCTTTCTCTTTTGATCGTGTACGAGTGACTGCGTAGGTAATTTTTGCCGGTAAACTTAATGAAGTTCGCCGGTTTTAGCGAGCAACCGTGATCGCGGATAATTGGGATGTTCAAAGCAGACTATCTCTTAGTTGCCTGTATTATACATGGAATGGGTTGAACCTTAACAACCTTTCAGGGTGCACTGGATTCATAAAACCGACCACCAACTTTATCACCCTGAGTTGCATCTGCTCAAAGAGGTCACTGCTCTCCTTTGTCCTCGGTGTTCAGACTGGCATCCCGTATTCCTGATGAGGGCCTACGATTACATCGAAATTTCACCAGTGTAGTTCCTGAGTGAATACTTTAAACGGATTTCCAATCCAGCAAACAGTGCTGGTTACCTTCTGGGTCATCCTTGTACAATTTGGATGACAGTATCGAGTTTCGTAATCATCCACACGTCTAGAGTTTCTTGTGCTTACAGGTACTTTACTGTAATCCAACTAATTAGGAGACCTTTCGACCCGCTCTCAAGTGTCAAAGCACAAATCCAAACACATTGAACTTGAAATCACTTCTCTGACCAAACACTAAATTTTGTAGTGTTGGATTGCAAATTCGGAGTGTCACTAGCGCACTTAATCTCCCTCAGTGACTATGACGACCTTGAAATCTGGCCTCTTGGCGTAATCGTGAAAATAAATAAGGAAGGGTAGTATTCCTGATACAGAGTCCTGTGGGAAACGGTTTTAGGCGATTGTGCTCTGAAGTTTAATTGCAGAGGATTACTCTGGAGAGCGGATCATGTTCGGTTTACTTGGGTCTTTCGTTCCCGATACCTATTTTCCCAATTTACTGTAGAAGAGGCCTCCGCGTTATTAAGTCAAAAATACGGGATCTGCTGGATAGCATTTATTGGCCGCCCTGGCCTATTTCTAATGTGTCTAAAACTTGTGGGACGAGAGCATCCTGGACGAAAGACATGTTGCGTAGTGCACAGTATATTGCCTTTTTCCAGATACTCTTCAATGGCACACGCAGACAAGCTGTCCAGCCTTTTCAGCCGCCGCGCCCAATCCTTGCACCAAATGACAGACAGTGGACTGGTGCCTGGGAGAGAGAGGTCGACTCTGAGGGCTCCGTCCACACGACACTCAGCCTATATTCCTCACCATAAAGAATCTAAGGCACTTTTAAACTCTCACGTAGTGCTAAAAGTCGTGCCTTGGAGGGCTGAAAACTGATGGGTTAATTCGGACCTCCTTTCAGGACGTAGAGTCAGGCTGCAATGGCTTCTTCTTACTGAGGCCTCTATGGAAATCTCACTTAAGTCGGATCCAGGCCCAGCACTTGTTTTGGTGGAAAATTGGTTCATCGTTCACAGACCGGGTCATATGGAGGCTCCGGAGGCTGCCAATTGACGGGATAACTTCGTTCCCTTCTTGCGATGGAGATTCAAGTTGCAATGGATCTTTCTAAATATGGCCTTTTTACAACTCATGCATTCGGGATCCGAGCCCAGGCGTTTTTGTCACGCACAGTCGGGCTGCTTAGTTTTGTCAGTCACTGGACCTGATCACGCCTCCGGTATCCTGAATTCTGTCCTGGCACCGGCCTTAGGTGGACGAGAGAAGAGAGAGTACGGTAGATAGACATAGTCGTTCGGTGACCGAACTGTCATCGTATTGCTTTCTTCCAGATAGTCCACAAGATATGTTTTTATACGACGTTCTATTTGGTGTATAACACTTAAGAAAGTGGTTTTTTTAAAACGAGGCCTGAATTTGGAGTTTATCTACTTTGAGCGGTTAGTTGTCTTACTTCTGCCTTGTTGATGAAATGATTCCTCCAGTGGTTATTTATTTTATTGCGCGATGCAGTTACCCATGGCAACCCTGACACATCTCCTCTCATGAGAGGGTAGTCTCCTTTCCAAATATTTCACTTTCGCCTATAAGACAAATTTGATTTCGGAAATGCCGGACATTTAAAGCGCAACACAGTGTACTTGCAGACCCTATTGGTGGTTGACCTTGTAGTTGGAGCACAACTCATACTCGGGTAAAAATAACTGTAAGTCCGTTTGATCTTTGTCCTCCCTTAACCCCTGTCCCGAAGGTAACGTTGACAGGTCGCTCGCTGCGCACCATGACAATTTGTTATCATAGTTATCCGATGGGCCTGCGCGGTTCACGTTTGCTAGTCGGTGCCAGAGCCATTAAAATCCCCAGCAGTAAGGACATATTTCTTCACGCCGCCCGTGCGCAGTTCAATAAAGGTGAAGACCACGGCGCGAAGTCTAGTTAGGCGGACGGCATACGACCGATAACGTTAGCGACCTAACGTACTTGATGTAAATAGTGATACTGAACAGTTTAAATTCTTATGCCAGGTTGCGTTTTTCAGCAAATGCGGTGAGCCTACAACTGGCTGGACGTGACTGCTCTTCCGCTGTTTCGTTTATCCCTTCTAAGGAGTTGACACCCCCTCTGTTTGCTATCTCGGAGTTAACGCTGCCTGCAGAAAGTCCTGTTTTTGTGCATGTCATGATATCAGGTTTGGTTTCGTCGAGTACGTTTTTAACTTCGTTCGATTGGTTGAGCAGACTCTGTACATTGGCCTTCGGTGTTCGCTTTGTCGGAGGAGGATTCCGCCCTCATTATGCCGAGTTTTTTTCACAGGAGTGACTACCTGGTCTGGATTGTATAGCCATCTTTGATTTTTAATCCGTTCTCCCCCTGTCTATTCTATCCTTTTATTCCACTCCAGCTTCTTTCATTTTCATTCGTTACTTCGGTTTACAGTTCATTTGAAAAAATGATTCTTTGTACGGATTTCATAAAATCGTTCGTCATTCTGGGGGAGGTATTGTCCGGACTTCATTCCCAAGGGGCCGTGGGGATGATCTCAGGTCGCGCAGTGGCTCTGGGTTGCCTAAACAAAAATTCCTCCATCCTACAAGACGGTACCAGCATATTTACGAAGAAAATCTAATTTTCCTTCTATCCGTTCCTCCGGAATGCCGTTCAATGTTGGAGGCGGGCTTGCGATGTGCATAATTGGCGTGGATTGAGCGATCGAGTCAGTGCTGAAGCTGACCTTTCGAGAATTATGAATCCCAAGAAATTGCTATACTTTGTTGGGAATTCCCGCTTGGATACGATAGGGAACTAGATACGTGATGAGTGTGGAAGTCACATTTCAAGAATCGCTGTACTCATGAGTTAATATTTCCGCGGTTTGGATGACAGTTCGACCGTCGTGCTCGACGATGTCTACCGTGTGCCCCACAGCAAGGTAAAGCAGGCCCGGCGACTTGTGCGTGATTTAGTTTATAGTGAGTGTGAACATGCGCAGCATCCACTGCACTCTCTCTTCCCCACCTGGGCCCGGTGTCGAGACATGATCAAAAAGACCGGTGGTGAGGGAGGGCGCAGGTGTCGGGTACGGCTGGGCCCGCACCTAGACGTATCACCACACCCCCTGATCCACAACAAACTCTTGATCAGGATTTGAGCCATTGCATCTTTCGACAGGGAAGCAGGTGCCATAGAGCTGCCAGCGCACGCAACGCTGCGAGAGGCCTGGTTTGCTGGTTCTGGTATAACTGACGCTTACAATTACCGCGGTTTGGATAATATATGATTAATTCACAACCTATTTCAACACGAGACGTCCTCTACCACTAGGACGGCGACTTAATAGTGAAAATCAGCTATTTCAGGCGTGCAAACCCCAATTTTTGGTGCACTATGTCGCGAAATCCCTGTCAGTGGATAAAAATAAGGATGGGTACGGTAGGAATCTGGACTCTTCTCTCGATTCACGACGAAGAAAGAAATGGAGGACCTATTTTCTCCCATGATGTACTCTTCTACTTCCAACCAGACGGTTAACTGGCGACAACAGGGTATAGGATACCTGCGAACATTTTGCGACCTCGTAGCTATGATTCTAACCCCCATTGTAACAAAGCAGAATTGCGTACGCACCCTACCGGGGTGTGGAAACTCAGCATAACTTTAGTCCCCTAAGCAGGAAGATATCAATTACCTTCGAAAGCTCTTTAAGCCCAACGGATATGCACCAGAACTCTTTGAAGAGAGCCAAAACGTGGAAAGCAGTCAGCCCGAGTGATGGTGGAAAATTCTATACGTGGAAAGTGTCGGCGATCATGGCTAAAGCTCATGTGCCCATTAAAATAAGAGTCATCTGCAGGCCTAACACAAGAGTTTGCCGGAAGTTGATACACTCAACAGACCCCACCCCGAACGCGAAGTCATCCTTCGTCTATTGCCGCAGGAGTAGCTGCGAAGAAGACAATTACATCAGTGGAACCTTTCGAAAACCACAGAAGGACGTAATGGACCGTTGAAGTCACAAGTGACAACTTACTTAATCAAATAGGCACAACTTTGACTCTGGTGCAACTTAGGCAGTGGGCCGAAGTGTCGACCACAGGACAGGATAGTTACAGGGAGCCTATTTGTCAAAAGACCGCTCAGCCGGTCGTCGTATCGACCCACCTTTGACCTGCGTGGCCCTGCACCGTTACCTTACAAAGGATCCAATCAACGGAGAAGCTGGACATTATGTGCCTGCCAATTCTAACCGCAGACAGTGATAACAGAGGTGACACCGATCACGGTCAACGGGAGCCGCAGGACTCGCCCAAAACCACCATCGACTGTCAGAAACGGTGCGACGCGCGATCCGCAGGTCTTTAAATGCGCGTTAATATCGGTTCAAATCGGATTGTCATGCGGATGGGAGGCGCGTACAAGTGGGAGAGTAACACAGGACCTTTGGAGAGGAATTGGCTTCTATTTAAATGAGATTGACAGTTTGGGAGGGCACAGGAATAGGAACACCCCCTGCAATACAGGCGACTTTACGCTAAAATTGAGGGACATTAGGGCTGAGGTTAGGGTTAAGGTTAGGGTCACGGGAATTGGTATCCTTCCAGGAACTTAGCGCAAGACCACCTGTATTACGCGGGGTTCCTAGTTCCATGTCTTGCCGACAGTTTTGGGGTCCACCACAATGAATGTGTGACCTGCGCCACCGTTGCGCAAGATGAAAAATGGGAAAAAAATTAGCTCATGGTATGTGTCGGCCGGGCAATACGGAGTCTGTGCAACTCCTGCTATTGCCATACATCATTGTAGCATGCTTTGACAAATGTCTTACTGCGGCCAGTGGACCTAAAGGCCCGGGCAGGCGATTGAGTCA
>CACRXP010000817.1:35688-66793 GCA_902702965.1 Spirometra erinaceieuropaei
TAATCTTCCTTGACGAACCAACCACTGGCTTGGACGCTCACACAGCCATGGTTGTTATGCAAGTATTGAAACGGTATGTCCCCATATAGATTCTACTCCGGCATTTGACAGACTTCTTTCTTTTGGGTGAGACCATAACGATAGCTTATTTGAGAGGATAAAAGTCCTTTTTTTCTGACAATAAACGCAATCGTAGCTGCCAAGTCATGATGTCTGTGAGTGGTGACGATTACGACAAAGCAGCCCACTGCTAGAGTAGTAAGCCTTTAAATCGCATGAAATATTCAGATAGCGTTTTTGGTTTGAGCCAAGTTGACTTGGGTAAGGAAATAGTTGCTGCATATCTACAAACAAGTTTAGATCTAGTACGAATTATTTCAATCCCATCTGTCAAAAAACAGAGCTTCCAAACTTATCCGACATGCCCCCGACAATGTTCTGAAACTACCTTTGAGCACTTGCGCAGGCTGCTCAGACGCAGACGCAGCTCTTGAGTTTTCAGAGTTTGGCCTTTGACCCCAGGCTCTTGACAGGGTATAAACAACATTTTTAATTTGTGAATTTAAGATAAGTGCTGCGACAGTCAACTTGTTAACTTGGGCCATCTTCACCGACGATGCCATGGTGGACTGGAAGACACTAACAGATGGTTGTATAGATCGTCCGAGAAGGAGAGGAAATGCACTGTACTGGTGAATTTCATGGCTTCCGTGTCCCCTTGACCTGGCATTTTTGGAAACAGCCAGGACCAAAATGCCCTAAACGTTCGACGCCAACGGTTGACGAGCTGTCGCAAATGTTCTTAGAAGAGCACCTCGTCTCCTTGCTAACAACATGTCTAGGGCTGAAAAGTACACGTCATAAATTATAAAACACAGGTAGAAATGCCTTCTAATGCCTTAAGTACAACAGATTAAGTAAATTGGGTTGCAGAATTGGAAAGCGTACAGCGTAATGCTGCGTTACTCCTGACACCGTGACAGTCTTGTTTGGAAACTTTCCTGCGAAGTAGCAGTCACTTGCGCGGTTTATTCCGCAATTGCTTTACCCTGCTTATAAGGTCGCTAATTTTTGCTAGCGAGGATTGCCAAGAATTTCGGTCCTAACGGTTCCTTATAGAAAATCGCACAATGTAATCACGTTCTTGCATATATCAAATATTTCGACATTAAGAAATTCAGTAATTCATGTATCTGTTGAAATAACCGCAGTTTGTAAGTCCTTCCGTTCTACCGTCTATTTACTATTCACTTTTTCTGGGGGAGTTTTTCATTCCGTTTTATAATGTTTTCGTGAGATGTCCTGACATAAACAAAATTTTGGGATGTGTGTGAACCAATTACTACACGTCGTAAGCCGGGCCAAGCATCTTCGAATTGTATACTGCATGTACATCTAGCCGAGATATTCTTGCAAACAAGATATACCAGTATGCAAAATTATTTTTAGCAAAAATGCTATTGTGGATCCTCCTTGGCAAAAATAATTATCCAAAGCCATAATATTCCTCAGGGGCGGCGGTTGTCGGGCGCTTCAGACTTCCTAGTGGATCAAAGTTGACAGTCGTAGAGCAAAATAGCACTAACTGATGACTCGTCCACTCCTAGCGGGACTAGGGGCGCTGAGTGCAGTTTTTGCAGACTACCGAAAAGAAGTACATTCAAAAGCCAACAGTCTGGTTTGTCTGAAATGTCACGGGACTACGTCACAAGGTAGACAATATTACAGCCTCACTTAACTGATCCTTCCTAATCGAAAACACATTTCATGAGATCGGTCGCTGACTGTAGGTCAACAGTGCCAGCAAGATCAGCGTACCGCCTATGGATGAGGAGCCTCTCACGCCATCTTATGCTAAACTCCTATACCCATGCCTGTAGGGCCAAGACTACTTACACGAGAACGTACCCTACCGACGGCTCGGAAGTCGCCAACAAGTGCATCCCTTTCTGAAATCACCGCGGTCCTCTGTTCCACCTGCGGGACCCTGCCCAGTAAAGAATGGACCCACAATTATTGTTTCCTGTAGCAAGAAGATTTAGATTCACCTAGGCTTTTAGGGTCGTCTCTTGTGCAACTATGGTACTTGAAGTCTGCATGCCGTGTTGCCACCCTAACAACTTCTGCCGCCGTCCACTCGCAGTCTAGCTCTGGAGGGCAGGACGATCATAACTTCGATACATCAGCCCAAATCTTCTATTTACAAACTCTTCGATTCTCTCACTCTCCTTGCAAATGGCCGTATAGTCTACCATGGAGCCGCCGGTGACTCTCCCGTGTCCTACTTTCGACGACTTGGTAGGCTCCTTTTTCTGCGCACACCTTCGTCTTTTTGAGTTAACATGTTGCACAAGGACTGCTAGTCCTTCCGACAGAATGGCAGTTAATCCAATTGCCTATCTCCCAACCTCTACTTCTGCCCTTCCAGCTTGTTTTTTCCTGTTTGACTGACAGAAAATATGCAAATTTATAAAAAAAACAGAGAAGTCACCCATCTCATTCTCGAGAGACAGTTCTGTAACCTGTAAGAATCGACCAGTGTCATGTCTTGCTCCATTTTTTTCCCACGGCTTGCCTCAAAGAGCCAGACCTCTAGTTGGGCTTTACAATAGGAAGGACAACACCCTCGAGGAAAGCAATTTGGAAGATAGAAATGACACCAGAGAATTGCTGATCGGTTGTCTTTGGGGGAGAACTTGTGGCGTTTAGCTCTATAAGCAATCGTAATGGGTAATCATCTTACGCCAAAAGGCAGTCGAGTCTTTCAAATAGCATACAGGTACGGTCATGCCGTTCGTCCAGAGCAAGCTGTCCCAATTAAAACGTGCGGATGGGCAAGCATATGGGCGCCTTTGAGTAAGCCAAAAACGCTATCACCCCGAACTAAATGCGGACACAAAGTTGATTTTAATGACTAGAGGCAGTCTGTATAAGGTAAGACACGGAAATAGGAACCCTCCGTGATACGTACTCTTGGTACTTGGTACGGCTGCGATCATGCCTGATCTAGCCGGCCTCGATGATGTCCCCAACTGTATCTCTCCACGCGTGATGACCCGCGGCAGCAGATCTGGACAGTTTAGCCCATTCTCTTCGCCCTTGTGATACAGGTGGCCTTGTGTTAAACTCCAGGAAGGGCACCCATTCCCCAAGTCTAACCCCAATCCTAACCGCAACCGTAACCCCCTTGGAATTTTGCGCAAGGTCACCTGTGTCATGGGGGCTCCTTTTGCCGTGTCCATCCTTTATTACGACAGACGATGAAACTGGGAAACACACACAAATTGTTTTTGTGATTTGTTGTGATGGACGTTGTTTCCAGTTCCTAGACAGTTCAAAAGATTGCCAAATACAAAACTGACCTGGTTTATTAAGTCAGCGGTAAAAGCATCATCCGAGAAACCCCGGAGTCAGCGTGAGTTTTGTTACAAAAAGACATTTTATGCATATTAGCTCGAGTTCGTCGATTCACTCACAACGAAGCATACCTGTGAAATGGTATTTGTTGGGACGCCAACTTTTTAATAAGCCCCCTAATTAGGCCGCCTCTGATCGCACTCACAAGACGAGGACTAGTGAAAGCACTTTTAATTTAATCTATTTCTTGTGAACCAGTTCAGATGAGGTCTTGACAGAAGCGAATAGGCTATCTCCAGGAAGCAGTTCAGAAGGGGAAAATGCGATCGCTGGGACCCACCATCAGAGACGGTCGCAGATAAGGATACCTGAGGCACAAGTAGCGCAGTATTCATAGGACGCAATTTCTATGCCACCGCACGCCCAGCATAACTGGTAGCATCCGATTTCATCGCCGGGGTCTTATTTCGTGTGATTATTGTTGGTTGGTCCGCACCCGAGTCATTAACCGACGTGATTTAATCACCGTTGCTGATTCTTGGTGTGAAGACTATTTGGCAATTTGACTCGCTGTCACGGGGGTAGATGGTCACCCGTCGCCTCCCTGCGTGGCTTATTACTTTGCCCAGGCAAAGTATCAGCACAGAATATGGAGGCGGGAGGTCGTTGCACTTGTTAATTAAATGCGGGCCGGAGAATCATGGCTCAAGCAGTTCGCAGCTCACGCGGTTGTCACCTCTTGCGAGAATTTCGACCTCGTCAAACTTGGAGGTGTGAACGGATCTCGCCGAATGAGTCGCGATCTGGGAGCTAGTGCCAGTCCTAACTGCTGCTGCACGTACGACCTTTCGCGTCCGGAATAGTCTCCCAGTTTTTCCGACGTAGTTGCCTTGTCTGCAACTGCGCCAGATCAAGTAAACGACTCCAAATGTTGCCTGCGTGTCGGTAAGTCCTTCGACCTTATGATCTGACCGTCTGATAGTTTCCTGCGGTCTCTGTGCAACCATAACTCCAGGTGGTGTGAGAAGACGACTGACGACTTCTGAGACCTTCCTAGACGCGCTCGTCAAAATTCGGGGTCGGTCGGTTGGTTGGCTCTCGTCTCGTTTGCGCATGCATCAGCTGACGGAGTTGCTCGGGTACTCATTATCTCTAAGATATTGTAATTTAGCGACCTAGCCTTCCGGTTCACTGTAATGCGTCTCAACGCACCGGCATAGCGCCCTTACACAACTGCGTTTGTGACAGATTGGATGGTTGCTGTTGAGCTTCAGCATTCGCGTTGCATCAAGGGAGGCCAGCTGGTTGTTTTCCTGCTCTTCCATCGTAAACCGTTTGTCTGCGAAGACGGCGTTGAGGCGTTCTTTGAATGTCAGCGCCTGATCCCGTTCGATGACGACATAGGTGTTACTCACATATCGTACTAAGGACTTCGGTTTGTGGTGTTGGAAGACCAGCGACTCCAATCGTTGCAGGACCGCCTCGACTATGAGCCCCGAGATCGGCGAACCAATTGCGTGCTTTACACTTGCCCGTAGATTTTCCCTTCAAACGCGAAGTACGTCCTGAGGCAACTTCAGGAGCTGAATGACTTAGGTGTGTCTAAGGCGATTCCCCGTTTCATCGTACTTGCATTTTAGGAGTAGTTCGATTATCTCGACTGCCAGATCTTGGAGAATAGAAATACCGAGGGACTTGACGTTAAAAGATACCATGACCTCATTTTGCAGGAGACTTACCCCTCAAGTCTCTTGAAGAATCGTGTCGACAAACAGGCCGTGGCATCTGAGTCAATGGTTAGCAATTTGAGACACCGAAGCAGCCACTTTGCCAGTCCGTACGTTGGAGTACTTTTGAGCAATACGTTGGGTCGGAGAAGGGCGCCCTCTTTGTGCTGCTTCGGGAGGTCATAGAATCCGGCCAAGACCGTCTCCTGGTTTCTCGCCATGCGTCGGTCAGTCAGCGTTTTTGCACCCGATTTCTCCATTGCCAACAGCATCGTATTAATTTCACGGGTCATCGCTTTTACGGAGTTGGTTTCGCATGAAACATAAAACTCGCGATCATCCAGCAACAATGTTTGGCCTTCTGAAGGTAGTCTGTTCTGTGCAGTATGACAGTGGAACGTCCCTTGTCCGCGAGCAGGATAACGGTGTCATTGTAATGCATCGACTGAGCTTACGAAGACATACTTCATTTCCGAGGGGGGGGGGAATTTCAGATTGCAGTTAAGAGAATGAGCAAAAACCCACGTTACTTTCACTTGGAGCACTCGAATAAAGTTTCAGCACGACTGCCTCTATGTTGACTCGAGGTGTAGTCTAATAAGAGTTCGAATGGAACGAGCAGTAGCGTACATGATTTTTCTCCAAAGAACTGCTCGTTTCGGAACCGTCAACTTTGATTTCTACAATGCCCGACTGAGAATCTATGGCCTTCAATGGAAGTTGTGTCACTTAACCAGTAAATACTAAATATGCTTAACCGCACCGTATACGCACTAATTTAGCATAATAGTATTATAATTATCAGGGGGCATAACCAAAATCATTCGACTACCATCGGTGATGCGTTTATCGTTCAGCGTCACCCTGAATACGGTCAGCAAAGGAAGTTTTTTGAGTCACGTTATTTCAGAACAACAGAATAGTAAGCTTGTTAGTGTATCTTCGTCAATGATAGTATTTTGACAATACGTCTCACTAAGTTTGTTTAACACCACGTGATTTTCACCCCCATCGTTTGGTTGCCGTGGCGCGCCTGTTTGCGCAGTTAATCCGTCTGACCTAATTGCTAGACGGAGCACGTTTGTTGTGATTGCACCTTATGATTTTCGTTCTCAAAAAACAATCCAGAAAAAGTCATTCCAGCTTCCTTCTTTTTGCTAATAGCCTGGTAGATGCCCTGAAGCAACACGGGGACTGGGCCGGAGTCCGACAGGCGTTATTGGGAATGCGAACCCATGACAAGTGTCAACATGTGGGATCTTGTGGTACGCCCGATTTCAGGGTCACACCGCACCAATTGGACTCCGAGCCGCTCCCCTTTTTGTTGTTGTCGGAAATCCTGATAAAGTGTGTCTTGTGAACCGGGGGGCGTGGTGGTACGTGTGGGTGTGGGTTTTCGCCGTGCCAGCCACCTGCGCCCGCTCCCGCTTCCGGTCTTCTTGACTCTGTCTCGGCACAGGATCCAGGCTGGGAGGGGAGGGGGAGGCGTGGAAGATGCACTGCAAGTTCGCCATTACTATAAATTAATTCACGCGCAAGTCATCGTCTCTGCTCTCACCCTGCTTCGATGCATACGGCGGACGTAGTCGGCAACAATGGCCAAGTTGTCGGTGCGCGTCGACGCCGGCCATCTTGGGGCTGTCTTTCCATCAGACCAAGGTAGATGAGGGAAGAGGGAGGGCAGTAGATTCTTCCCAAGTCCACATACTAGAGACTGATTCACGCGCAAGTCGCCAGTGCTGCGGCCACTTCGTGAGACATGCATTGGGTGCTGTCGCTCGCTACGGTCCAACCGTCGTATATTTATTTTCGGAGATCCTATAGGTTCGACCGTTTAACCTGGAAGGGTGTAAAAAATTAATTTCTTTTACCAAGCTTGTAGGAAACCGCATTTCCTTAAAAGTTCGCACTTGGATTAACTATCTGTTTCGCTTTTAAAAATACTCGTAGTTATGAGTGTTTTTGGAAGTTTCACATGAGTATTTGTTTAGTATAATATTTGAAAGCCTGTTAATGCCGTTGAAGAAGTTCGAAATATAATTAACCTCCCTCCCATTAGTTTAGAGACACTAGGAAGTCTCTCTGTAGGCGGAAATATAATTAGTGAATCCTCCTCAGGGATATTACATAGCTTATGTTTAATTAGGCGTCTCCGAGCACAATTGTAAACTCAAGTTGCCTTTTAATATGTACGTTAATTATCGAACATGGTAAACCAAAGTGTATTTTATTCTTTGAAACACCAGGTTACAGGAGGACTTAAATGCCTCCGAAACGACTTCTAGAAAAGAATTTTTCGCCCACTTTTTCCAGGAGAAATGATTCGTTTTATATCTTATCTAGCTGGAAAAAGATCGAATAGTTGTGTAATGCTTATTATAATCGTCTGGTAGCCAGAGATATTATGAGCCCAATACATGTGTTCACTAATGGAAGAATACACTTGACGTTATGTCCTTCCCTGATCGGCTTTGAAACTCAGATAAGTTAACTTTGCTGTCGGGGGGACATTTTAAGTGGACACCGCATGTTTTCGTTGAAAATTTGCGTTGAGCACAAACATCTTCAGCGGAATGACCGCGCGCTGCCTACAAGTGTACGAGTTTCAGCTGATACTCCCATGTTTTGAGTATGGGAAACCAACTTTCTGTAGGTAGTGGCCTCAGTCGATGCCTCGTAGCCATTGACGTCCATTGGCCCATAAATTATTGCCATGTCAAGCTCTAACAAACCGACCCGATAATATCTTATCCCTGTTATTTTTCTGTTTTACAAGGCTACAAGGTCAGTGACCATGAAAACCCCGCGGATTTCTTCATCGATCTTCTGCATACCGAACTGCCGAAAGAGGCGCAGGAATGTCTGAATGTCCTGTATCCATCTGCTGATGGTACACGAAAATGTCACAACCAATTTTCTGGTATGTTTTTGGTTCCTTTTGTATCTAGTGAGGAAAATATACTGGCATGGCAAAGTCAGAAATTATTCGGGTAGTTCTAAGACTTGTTGCGACATCTTAACATTCTTCCCAAAGGTCATTTTATGCGACTACAAGGCAACCACTGTGCTGGCAGTTACTCAAGAACTTATTAAGCCCCCTCCATCACCGAAGTTTTATTCCTGGCTGCTGTTTCGGTCTAGCGTTACACCGACACAGGCCGAATTTTTCATGGGAAGGGGGAGATTGGATGGAGAGTGCAAACACAAGGTTCAGCACACAACCTCATCGCATTTCTTTTCCACTGCTGGCCAACATGATTGTGGGCGCGGTTAAATCCTCTAGTGTCCGTTCGAAGGGGGACAGGTGGGCTTCCATTCGCGACCGGGGAGGGGGGGGGAGGAGGATGCCACTGTGCGCTCCAGTCAGCACGGTATGTAAGCAGTATTGTGTTGCCAGCTGGGAGCGTAGACCTGACTGATTCTACCCAATTACCGACCGTCAGCGATGTAGGTTTGCACTCGATGTGACAAGTCTTCTGAGAATTCGACGAAAACTCTAGTGTCAGGCATAGGATTGTTGCCGATCAGCGGTCGCCTCCGAACGCCTGGCTGCCGCTTCAACGCTCACTCTTCACGTCAAGTATTTTGGGCCAATAGAACTTCAGAATTTACCTCGAGCTGTAGCATTGGTTAACAAAAGTGAACGCCTGTGGTCTGGATTCCAGACCGAACGGATAGGGGTGAAAGACCGCGGTGTGCGAATTAGTTCTACTGCGAAGATATTTCTGGCGTCGAAATACCCCTAGCATTTTCGGTGCCTAAAGAAAATAGTGGTTTACACAAGAGTTCTTGAAAACTTAAACGCCTACTGCATCCATACATAGTTTTGATCCGGGACCCACTGATTTCGTTCCAAACATACTATCTCAGATGTTGCACATAGGCAAATCGCTTTGGAAAATCAACCACAATTATCAAAGCCTATTAGCGCATGGTGGAGTCTTTTTTATCGATTACCGGGCACTAAAGTCGGAGAACAATCTGTGTACTGAAAGAAGCTTGAAACTAGTGATTAAACATGCTGATCGGAACATTCCCCGACCAATACGCAAATAATTGCTCGATTACCCGTATGAAGCACCAAAACATGCTCAATATATTGAAAGTTAACAGCAGCAGCTAGGATTTGGACAAATAGCCTCGACACTAGACTACTGCTGCATGTCAAAGATAGAGATTAAACTTCTGGATTAGTTACATGTTTTTAAGTTTTGGCCACCTGTGCATCAACTTGTGAAGTGCGTAATTTCGCATTTTCTGGTCCTAATTCCAAGCAAGTCAGTTTAGTTTGAGCCTGCTAAAGAACCTGAAAATTATGCGCGCATCATGCCCGATCTCACTTTAATAACCGGGAAAGGTGACCCCTCCTGACACTGCGTCTGACTGCGGAGCTCTGTAGGACCTAGAACAGAAACAGTTTCGTGATGACGCTTGTGGTTGTTCAAAGCAAGACAGACATCCTGCTGGAAACTAGTAGTAGGCAACAACTTTCTCACCTCTCCTCTGCCTCTGTCCTAGGCACGACGAGCAGTGGACCCCGAACCTTTTGTGTGATTCCTGCCTCCTGCTTCTGCTGTTGATAAGCATGTACAGTCTAGCTCGAAAAAGCCGGTTTATGCCCTCACGAAATAACAGCGTTATTCCTTTTATTGTTTTAATGTGGACTGTCTACCATGTCAATTTCTCGCACTGGTTTAGATGACAATTCGATGGAAAAACAGCAAGTGGCAACATCGGACCTGCTGGCCTCCCGTCTCCAATGTGTCTTCTACTCCTCGTATGAATGGCTTGCGTGAGTCCGTTAAGATGACCTTTTGCCATTTCTCAGGTGCATTTTGTGTTTGAAGCAACCGGACCCAATTTTTCCGCTGTGCATATTTGTGCACCAGCCTTTCATCTTATCGCGCCAGCAGACGAACTATCACAGTGCTACGAAATTTTAGTTTAAGCGGGAGTCCACGGACTAC
The DNA here is from genome assembly GCA_902702965.1 of Spirometra erinaceieuropaei. Classification (NCBI taxonomy): domain Eukaryota; kingdom Metazoa; phylum Platyhelminthes; class Cestoda; order Diphyllobothriidea; family Diphyllobothriidae; genus Spirometra; species Spirometra erinaceieuropaei. The sequence goes on from CACRXP010000817.1 coordinate 45,740, forward strand.
CATCCTCTTCCTCCGCAGAATCTGCGCTAAAAAGTAGTCCATGAAAACTTGGTGAATGCTAAAAATGGCAAAGTTGGTTTGCTGAAGACTAATTGCCTGTCTATCTCCACTTTAAAGATGCTTTTCATGGCTGCTGAAAGTAGAAGAATTCACCGTGCAAAGTTTCTTTCCTGGCACAGTTGAATTTTTCATTCGACTCTGAGTACTCATACAGGTCCTTCGATAACGCTTTCCCTTCACCAACTTCTTGCCGCCCGCCAAAGCAGCGCGTTTGATTGATGCTTTTCCTCTGCAACCGTTCCAACACACTTAGCGTGCGAAAGTTGATATACACTGTCTTGGCTTTCACCGGTCCGAATATTCAACTCAAGTACCACATATCTTCCGAGAATGCTGACAGTACGGCAACGGGCAATGTCAATGCGCTTCGCTACGCACTAACTGGAGTTTAAAGGAATTTCAGGCTCCTAAGGGCATAATTAAACTATAAAGGTTTGGGAAATTCCCGTGACTGATCATTTGGCCTCTGCCTCGACCGTTCAATCGAACGTCCCTCCTTCTCCCAAGCTTGTTTGCTGAAATTTTATATTATTTCAGCATGAGCGAGAGAAACCGGACCTTGCGACTGCAAACTCATAGAAATCAATCCATTTATGCAATTGTCGACCCTCGATATTCGGAGTAACTGAATTTTCCTTTTATGCTATTTCTCTAAAGCTGAGTTTGGCTACAGACCCACCAGCTAGTTACATAATGGTTCGCACTTTTTTCGACGAACTGAGTGAGGTCAGCCAAGGAGAGACTACCTTTCTTCACAGGAGGACGTCGGTGTTGCTTGACCCCCCCCTCTTTATAGCATCCACTATTTCCTATTGTTTTTTTTTCACAGCCCTGCGACCTAACACTAAAAGCGAGGCCAGATTAACGTAATACACGCACACCGAATCCGTTTGTCAGCCCGCCAACCATTTAGTAGACTTTTTAGCCTGCCTGACCTCGACTCCTTGAACTTCGAGCACGCCTAACCTGACTCTACAATGTTTTGCTTTAGGCCCGAGGAACTAGTTTTCCATGGGATTCCTAGGTGTTTTTTTATGCCTCACTGATTTGATAATCTGAACAGGAAAGCCGATCAACAAGGTGTGCCGGTCAGTGTCGACTGGTAGCCTGGACACGTTGGATCCGAGTTATTGTAGACAATCGGCTAATAACGAACAACTAGTGCTGAAATAATACTTAAGTGAAGTCACAACGTCTGAGGAGGGTGTATGCGGCTTATATGCCGTCCTTACCCCAGCCCAAACTGGCAGGACCCGAGACTATCATTTGTGTTAGTCGTCTTTGGGGGAACCGAAATGCGCGGCGTCACCCCTGAGCCACTGGCGTATGCCTGTTTTTGCACGACGGTAAACAAGCACCAGAATATGACATGTATTGCGGGGTCGGAACGGGTTAGCTTCGCTCTGTGGCTAGGTTTGAGGTGGTACTCTGCAATCGAGATGTATACTTCCAATCCTAGTTTACATTCGGAGAATTTGTTAGGTCACTCGTTCGGAGTAAAAAAGAAACTGCACCTACATTGGAGGTTTATGAACATCTACATTTTAATTACTCGAAACTTGTATTTTATGAAGGCGAACTGCTTGAAGGAGGGAACTCGCATAGCCAAAAATGTTCACTGCAGGTTCGCTCGAGCTGCCGACCATCGCCCGTTTGTATTAGATGCGGTGGCTGAGGCAAGTTAGCTGCGTTTCCCAACTATGCAAATTAATCCATACTTCTTTCCTTATGACCCCAGAAATATCGGCCAATATATGCAGTGGGCAGGCGTAGCCCAGATAGCCCTTAAGTGGAGGGGGACGAATGGTTCGCCCCGTTCTCTCACAACAAGGGTTTTCTAGCCGCGCGAGTTTCCCATTTCCTGTAGTCCGATTCGGTAGATAACTTGTTCCTTCATAATAACCCAATGCCTAATACACTATCCTGCATATCTTCACTCCTTTTCTACTCGATTTTTTCCTTGCAATTTCCTAGCAAGCAGAAGCCGGTAGTTGACGCGATCTTTTCCACATGGAGAAGGTTAAGCACTCGCTCGCCTGCCCTGTCGCGAGAAGGCTCACTGACTCAGTTTCAGAGCGTGCACGGCTCTGAGGCGGAATTACATCCCTTGGTCCTAAAAGCTTCCCCTACGAGGTTAGTGATGAACTATCTGAGTAGATGAAAGTGTTTGTCTTCAAACAGTCAGTAGCTGTACTACCTGCAGTTTTTGTAAACATTCCCAGACGGTCCGTAGACGATGGGACAACTGCTATGGCGCCGATCTCCCAACAACCCGAACAGCACACCATTGTCAATAACGCTTTACTTCTGGCTGAAGGAGCAGGCTCCGAAAGTGACATGTTGGACGACACCAAACACGTCGGCTCTCCTGTGAGCAAAACAATTTTCAGTGGAGGACGCAGCCAGCTCCCATTTTATAGACAGTTTGGCATTCTCTCCAAAAGAGGGTTTTTGAGTACTGTGAGGTGGGTGCTTGACCGATATTATACATTCATGGGCAAAGCTATAGGCTCCTTAAGTACAGAGGACTATTATTTTTGCCTGGTGCCAATACGCATTGTGCTGATCCTATATAATGCGTGCACTATCGAAAATTTTGATCTTATTGAGCGTTTGCGCGATTTTTAAATCGACTTTTTAAATTTGCCTTGCTTAATTTCCGAGGAAATTAATGCGCGAACTTGGAGTAACTCTTTCGAAACAGGCCTTTTCAGGCACGGTCCGAAATTTGATATGAATATTTGAGCTGAAATCCATCAGCTACTGCGGAATAACCGCTTAATATTCACAAACCGCCAACAGGCAGCCAGTAGTATAGCATTGTGCAATAATTTACCGTACTAACAACACAGGTATTAGCTAAAAGCTGATAGAAATAGACGATTTGTGTGGATTTTATAAAGACAAATATTTTTCCCGATTTAAACCATGGAAATCCTCATATTAGTTTCTTCGAATCTAACATGCATACGTGCGCAGATAGATGGAATAGGAGGACCCCGATCATGTTTTTCCGAGCCGAAAAATGTTCATTTTCAGAATTAAAGTAGTGGTCGGACACGCTAGATTACAGTGGGATCCTATCTTCGTGTCCTAACCCGAACGCTACGCATTCTAACCCAAATCCTAACTATCCTGACCCTTACACTCATCAGAACCCCTTTCACCTCTGGAATTTAGGGTAAGGCAACCTGCAATACGTTGGGCTCCGCATTTCCGTACCCAGCCAATGCAATTATTATTTCCATGCACCTTTAGCCATATATTAAAAAAAAGTCGTTTCAGCATGCCCCCGATGTAAGTAATGACTGAAGGCTCGGCCACGTGTTTTTCCGGCTTTTTGTGGCCGCATGATGCAACTGCGGGAGTTTCTGCTAATAATGGACTCCACTATGTGGTTTTTTTCATGTAATCCAGTTTTTCACACAAGGTACAGGATCTAACGGCATTTCTGTGATGTTTTGAGAGAATAAAATTTAATGCAGAACCTTGAGTCAGTGGTATCAATTATGACCACTAATGGTGTCAAGCTTAGACCGCAAAGAAACTTGCTAATTAATTGCATTAGTATGTCGTGAAAGTCCCCTTGTTTTGTTTAACCATGGGGCATAATACAGAAAGCGCATTTTCGTTTCCATTGGATACCTAATACAACAAGCTATGCATTAAAACAAATCTACAACATATCGTCTTTTAACCTAGCACATACCCTAAATCACACAGCTTCTCAAAGACATTTGCCAAATCATTATCTTCCGCTGCATGCAGAGGTTGTGGACAAGGATTGTAAAGACTTCCACTGATGGCTTATAGTAGTAGAAATATTTCCCAGGTAATGTCAGGAGTAAAAGGTTCAATTGCAGAAACAACCGCTGTGCTGTTTTTTCGTAGACTTGAAGGTAACATTGTTTACTTCCCATTTCAGAATAATTTCTGGAAGTAGCAGGGGAGATCGCAAGAAGTCCTTTTTAAGAGAGTCTGTTATGCGTAGCTGCGCTGCGTTTTCAAAACTTGGGTGTTCCGGGACCCTGCTTCGAATGTTGCATGTCTCTAGACGTTAACTTTATAATTTCGTCTGCGCTCAGCGAACAAAATTGTTGAGACTGAACTTTTCGCGTCCAACCCAGTTTTGTGCAAGTATTCGAGTTAATTTCTACCGTTTTCGGCGGAATACCGCATCTTAGCAACTACTAAACCGGCAGTGGGCTGTGTTGTGTGCGGGAATTTGTTTAATCAAGTTTCTCACACAGGCACCAGCGGAACCAATCAATGAGGTGAACTTTTTGTAGTTGCTTCTCGCAGCCGCAGAAAACTGGTGGAAAACGCGTGTGGAAATTTGGCTTTTACTTATGGGGCAATATAATGAGGCAATTTTATTTGCGTAAAGTGTAGCCGTGAAGGTAAAGAAATTGGATTGGGTTAACAACACCTTTACCCGTGATTTCAATCCTAAATATATGGGCTCAAAATGATCCAGGTTTAGGTCGCACACGGAAAAATGGACCTCACAGACTACAAGTGACTTTTCGCTAGATTCCAGGAGGTACCTATTCCCGTTACTTTGACTTTAACCCTAACTCTAACATTGGCCCTAACATTAACACTAGCTATCTCAATCCTAGCCCCCCTAACCCTTACCATAAACCCAACCCAAACCCTAATGACATTGCCGACAAAGCAAACGGAGACTAGAATGGCCGTTTCTGGCTTATTAGCCGTTGTTAGCTAGTCATACCCAACCCCGAAGTGTGAAACGCTTGGGGTTCGAACTCGAGACCTGTTGGTTAGAAGGCACAAGGGGACGAGTGAGTTCCGTAACACAATCGGTGAGCGTCCTTCTACCATTGTAAATACCCGATCGCAACTGACAGTTCAACGAGCCCGTGGCTCAGTGGTTAGGGGCGTTGGACTTCTAACCAACAGGTCGCGGGATTGAGCCCCAGGTGTTCCACACTTCGGGGTTGGGCATGGCCAGCTGATGATGACTAATCGGCCAGAAGTGGTCATTCCAGTCTCCCTTGTCTTTGTGAGCAACGTCATTCTGCTCATAGTATGCGCCGCTGTGCGGCCGCTGGTTGGTCTCGAGAGGGAGAAAGCCCGTAAGACACAACGGGATGAGTGAGTTCCGTAACACGATCAGTGAGCGCCCTTATACCAAGCCCTGATCCTAACCCTCCGGGAGTTTGGGGCAAAGCCACCTGTATTATGGAGGGGCCCATATTCCAGTGCCCACCCAGATTTATAAGCACACCGGGCCATTTTCCCCCTAAGAACCGCACAACAAGGGCTATTGCTGAAATATCACGTACCGCGATTCTGCCGGTGAGGACTTTTGTTAAATTTATTTCTCTCGAACAGAGTCTAATGAGTCCCATCTCTTGACGACACATCTTTAGTCAACATTTTTCAACAGTCCAGTCGGATCTTAGATAGATTCTTGTGAATGATTTCTTCATCTGTGTTGACGGAAAGCATTAGCGGTTATGACTCATGTCCATTTTTTCTCTTGCTCTGTGACCGTTAGAAATTTCAACGGAGCCGCCGTCTATCTTATCGCCTGTTCGGTCTTCTCTCTGCTTCTGGGGTTTGTCTACCTAAAGTTAGATACCTCCAAAGAGTCGGGCATTCAAAACCGTTTGGGACTCTTCTTCTTCGTCTGTTTGCAAGTCATTTTCTTCAACACCAACTGCGTGGAAGTTTTCATTCGTGATTTCGCACGATTCAGGTTATTATAACAATTTTCTCCATTTTTCCTTAAATGTGAATCCAATTCCAAAAATGTGCAGCTGTGTTCGTTTCCTACTCGAAAACAGTAGCACCATTAACATCCCAGATTGCCCCCTTTCTCAGTAGACGTTTAGAGCTCTAAAAGACTCTTTGGGCACCTCCGCACCCACCCTCCTCGCCTACCCATCAGTAAAACCAGCCGCACAGTCCGGTGAAAGTGGCCCCACCTCTCATTAAGTTTTATGCTGGTGAAAATGTTTTGTGGACTGATGAGAAAAAGAGGGCAATGGTTCGACGAACACAGGTAAATAATTTGAAAATAATAACTTGATGATGCCCAGGGCTGTACAGAAGAGCACAGAGAACACTTTTATTCGGGGGAACAGTGAAAATGCGCAGTAAAATACGTTCACCTGAAGGGGGTGTATTTTTGGCCTGAATTTTCACCCGCCTGTACGACTAGCAAGATGCGGCGCGCTGCCTTCTGACCCTCTAACGCAAGCTATACACAGGACTGCTCAGTTTGTGACGAAGAGTAACTGAATTCACCACCTAAGACGTCACAACACAAATAACCCCTCTCAGTCTGAAGAAAGTTTCACCGCTCGTTTTGCCCTGACTTCTGCAATTTACTTTTGTAATGATTTTTAGCTTTGGGACTGCACTAAATCAACTTTTTTCTCAAAGGGCTGTCCAGAACCGTAGTAATAAGAGCGATTCCTAATCAGTTTTTGCAAGGGTTGTTAAACCGGATATGTAGGATAATCACTACCATCTATGAGTCTCCTCCACAACCTCACAAAAAGACCCTAGAATTGAACGTCGCACGTAGTACGGGCTTTAGGTTTTGGGTCAGCATATAGCATTCGAATCATGTAGTTCCTGATATGGAGCTTCTTTGGTCGTGTTTTCTGTGGTCCTTCGCCGTATGGACTTTTTCAATAAATCCTTTTATTAGGAGCGTGGGTACTTGAGTGACTGACCTTTGATTACGCTCTCCCTAGGTCCACCTAAAATGTGCAAATGTTACCTCTCTGCTACTTTTCTTGGCATCTTGCGCATGCTACAATAATCTTCTGCGCGCGATTGATTTAGGCAGGAACGATTCAAAGGCTACTACTGCACATCAGCTTACTTTCTGTCTAAAGTGTTCTGTGAAGTACTGCCGGTGAGAGTCTTTCCTGTCATCGTCTTCCTCCCAATGCTTTACTTGATGGCCGGCCTGAAGTCCGAAATCTCTGCCATTGTGATTTGGGAGCTTGTCTGGCTAGCGACATCTATAGCCTCCTGCGGTGTTGCTATCCTAACAGGCGTTGTCTTCAATCACCTGGAACTTGCCAGCCTCTTCACCTGCCTCGTGTACTCTTGCATGATGGTACGTAATGTTCACTATCAATTGCGTGCTACTAACTGTCATTTGAGTAAGTATTGTTTTTGCGATTACATTTTCAGGCATTCAGCGGTTATTTGCTTAACATGGTGTCCACTTGGCGTGTGCTGAGTTGGCTTCGGTACCTTTCCATATTCTGGTATGCCTTCTCCGCTCAGTCAATCAACGAACTGACGGGAGTTGAATTCTGCTCGCTGGCCAAACTCTCGTCATCACAACAGCATTCATGGGCAATGTCCGGGGTTGATTTTGTTGTTCCGGATGATGGTGCTGTCAAAAATTCTACAAGCTCGCGACTGCAATCCTGGTAATACTTTACTTATGTTTATGGTCCAGATGATTCAAATTAGTTTGCACTTTTCACGAAAAGAGGGACCCTCAAAGGGAGATCAAGTGATCGAAATTCCCATCACTACTGTTTTGCGTTTTGTGTATTTTAGTGTCTCCGGTTCGGAGTACCTAGAAAATCAAGGCATACCATTTGGTTCTCCATGGAGTCTCTGGAGTAACATTCTTGGCCTCGGTTGCATTTCTTTTTTTACCTACTTGGCTGCCTATATCCGCCTACGACTTTTGCGAAACTACGTCTCTTGATACTAAAAAAAGTGTTCTGGGGACTCTTTGGTGCAACATTCTGCTTATTCATCGGCCTTCTACCCCTCCATGTTGTCCAGGCGAACAAGACAAAGAGACAGTTCCCACAGCGTTTGCGAGAGGAAGGTTGGCGGTAGGGAGAAATAGACACGAGACCCTTGATTTCGACCTTATCGAATGTAATTTGAACAGAGATACTAGTTTTTTTTACTGCAACATAACTCCAAAATTAATAGATTGTGATTATTGTTTTGGAAGTACTTCTCTTCCCTGTTTAATGGACTTTTTTCATTTTATGACTTGTTTTTAGTTATACTCCAGAATACACTTATTCGTAAATAAATAAAACATGTTGTGTAGGATTAGGAAACTTGGCCTGATGGGGTGTCTAATGGCATAACGTTTTTGCCGACATGCTCTCGTACTTCTGGCGCTTTAGGTTGTTCATTAAATGTTTGCGTGGGAAACCGGCTAGATTTTCGGTGACCCTGAAACCGGGGGAGATGTTGCGCCAGCCCTAACCGAGGACAGTACTTGACATGAAGGCGTTATGCAGCCCGGCAACGCACTCGATCTCATTTGGGGTGTGTCAGCCTCTGATGCATTATTGGAAATCGAAGGAAAGGTGTGGTTGACTCCGCGCAACCTACAGTAGTTCGGATAGCCTTCTGAAGTAACACGACGCAGTACAGGTTGTGGTCTGCAGATTGACCAACTGATGAGACAACTCAGTCTTCCGGACTGGGATTTAGGTTTCAATTATTTCTTAATGTGGAGTTGTGGTAGTTCTCACCTGTGTATGTGAGCTCTGGATTAGTTACGTGTTACTTGTGTGAACTGAAGAACCAATGTTTGTTTGGCATGCGAGGGGCGGAGGCGAGTTGCCAGGTCAGCTCGACATTACCATTGAAGCGCGATGATTTTGGGAGGGAAATAGCAACGTTGGCGTTCCGCCAGCCTTTCCCACTGGTAATCTAAAGTACTCAGGAGACATAGTTGCTGCCTTAGGCGATATTGGTCGCCCCTTACGGCTGACGAACTAGTAGGTTAGGCTGTAGACTAACTCGAGTGCCTGCGAAAGACAGTCTGTCTCGACTACCAGCCGCCTGACCTGGCAACCATATCGACTACTGAACTAGTCGGGTGTTGTCTGTTTCGGGGTTCTAACCCATCCCGTGAATCCTTTTTTACATAGATGCCTTATTTAGTAGATAGGGTTTTATTCACCAAATTAAACTGAGAGGACCATGAACAGATGGACCAACAGCAGTGGGCGGGGCAGGGCAAGCACGGAACCTGCATAGGTCAGCTAGTGTGTCTTGTCTTTCTTCCATCGCCTGGGCTCTGTCCTTCGACGAGAAGCGGAGAACAGTGTGGTCGATGCTGGCCTCTTTCCACAATCCGATTTGGCGTCCCTGTCGTCACGCAGTCCACATGGAAGGGACAGCATCCACATAATTGCATTCGAGTCTTCTGGCTATTGGAAAGCTGCAGGTATGGTTGTTCGTTGCGTGACCGCAGACCCGAGCATCGATGGCTGAGGCAAGTTTAGGTCGCCCTGTTGGTGAAAGCAGTGCAACTCAGCAGCCCTATTTGCGGATGCACCAAGTACCCCTGGGAAACTAGAGGAGGCTAGAAGAGGTCGCCCAACCATTGCTTAAAGCAACAGCATCGCCCCTAAACGACTGCACCGTGTGCACCACGCCACTTCCAGAGATGTCCTCTGGTCAGGGCGGCAGTAAAATCATGATTAGCTCGTTGAGGAGATTCAGAACTAGTTAGCCGGGCGAAATTAGCGCCATGAAACATTAAAAGGCTTGCGGGCAGGGCGACTTGTGGCAGACGCTGCATCAGAAACTGCAGGAAAAGCCGGACTCTTGAGTAGCCCATAAGGCTGAGGAAATTCAGAGGTGGCCTCATCATAGTAGCAAGAGTTATATCTTCACAATCATCAAGACCATCAAAAATTCACGATTATTCGGAGCCAGCTCATATATCACTGAGCCAAATACATTCGGAGTGTCCTTAACCGGTTATTTTCGATCTACAAGGCGGCAATGTATGCTCCTTCAAAGTTGAAATCAGTATCAACCGCAATCTGTTGCCAGTTCTATAACAGTTCACCTCCTTGAAGAAGGGCACACCACAGCTGCCTTTCTAATCTTCACGGAAGCTGTGACTCGGGAGGCGGATGACTTTCGAAGAGCTAGGAAGGCGAGAAAATACCGCAGGATGTCGAAATTGCCATTGCCCCCGCAAACGCAGTTCTATGATGGAGGCCGAGGAATTCCCCCACCTGAAGTTTCCCGAAAGAATTTTGGCAGGTGTCAACGGACTCTGCGCGTGGAGAAAAGACTGTTACCGGACCCATGCTACGGAGTCCACAGGCAGGGTGCGATCGTTGACCCAAGCAGAAATGTCGGAAAGTGCACACCCAGTGTCTGCAGTTTGTTAATTGAACACTACCTCGTCAGATAGGGTGAGCATAAGGAGAGTTTAGTTAATAGTCAGGTTCCATTTACTACAGGCATTTGTATTCAAGGTGCTCTGGCCCTACTCAACATCATTGGAATTTCTTTGAACACATCCCTTTGTCGCCTGTCGAATGAAATGATCTCATGCTTTTCGCGCTGTTTATTAACTTAACGGAACACGTCGACATGGGTTTCAGGTGCTGCTGAGCCCACAAGAAATGAAGATCTTCCTAAAAGTCCCCAATGACAGTGTCATTGTGCACAAGCCGCAACAACGGAAACAGCGGTACCGCGTTGATTGGGGCTCTTTTCAACCGACTGCAAAAACTCCAGACTAGGCGCACTGACTAAGCAATTAATCGATCCGCCAGTCAGTGCCGGTGTCTTGCTGTTCCGAACTGATTTAGTACCTGGCAAATGAACTCCATTGTAGCAGCAGGGTGGAGGAGAAGGCATATACTCCGGTCTAGAAGGCTACTTACGTTTTTTTAAAGTTATAGTCAGCACGTCCTCCCTTAAAAGTGACGGATGATGCACAGGTTAAGTGTCCTATGTCCGTTTTGGCCTATCTAACATCCTACTTACAGTTATCCCGAAGAGCTAAGTCCTTCGTTAAGGCAGTACAGTAGTGTGATATTTTATCATAATTACAATACTGGGACCATCAAAAGGGGCCGTGTAAACCCCTGCCTCTTGCCTCAGCGATCATGGGACCACGAACGTCGGCCTATGATTCTGCTGATGGGAGCTTAATCTGGCAAAACCTCTGTCACAAAAAGGTCAATTTCCCCATTTCCCGTCTGCAATGCTTATTTCAAAAAGTCTGATTGATACTCGCCAGGATCATCATAACAAAATCACGTGGTTCATTGATATTTTGGCAGATTTTGAATAATTCATATTGACCCAACTGTGAAAAACTCGGCGCCTCGGTGGGATTCGAACCCACGCAGTAAGGGGAAGGCTTTAGCGCAGCCAACGCTCTTACCACCTGAGCTACGAGGCCCCGCCGGACGACGCGAGTTTAATCACATTTGGGTCAAGTTACCCGCTTAACCTACTGCAACGTCTGGAATCCACCAAATCTGATACAGTAAGTTGACTGCCCAAGCAGGATTTCCTAAGTAATTCACCTAGAATCCACCAGATGACTACTAGGCTCGCGTAATTCGCACAGTTGGGTCAATATGAAAATCAGGTGGCGCAATTCATCGATCCACTGACTAAGGACGTTCTGTTTTGCCTTGGATCTCCGGTCTTAAGCTCACACAGGCGGTCCCATGGCGACGGGCAAGCTGTACCTGAGGAGTATTGCCAATGCAGGCAAGGGGGAGACTGGGAGGAGCAGTTGCGGTTTATTTTCTGTCGTCTGCCAACCAGGTCTCGACCACAGATCCAGGAAACTCGGCGACCTCTGATCACTGAGTAAATGTTATGACATCGAGCCCTGTGCCTCCCTGCCTGGGATTAAGTCCTTGTTGGCAGACGACAGTAAATAAACCATAAATGGTCTCTCCAATATTCCTTATCTGGGGCGCTGATAGCACTAGAGATTCGTAATTCAGTTCCAACTTTCAGCAGCTTCTCAAACTTTACGTTTACTTTCAGCGGAAGTTAAAGTACAACTGGTTTTGTACAGCCTGGGAAACGATGTCGCTCATCTGCTTGACACCATAGTCTCGCAGCGCCAATCTATTTTCCGTTATTGATGTTTGGCGCTGAGTACCTGCTGCGCCATTATTCCTGCTTAGGTCCAGATTATTCTAACCACACCCGCAAAACTTCTCCGCTATTGAGTCTTCTCTCACCTGAAGCAAGACGACGGAGAGACGTCAGCGCGAGCTACGTGCGAATAACCTCTCAGTCAGCACAATTTTCCTCCCACGCGCGTCTGAGTCACCGTGGAGCCTGGCAGGTGACCAAGACATAGGGCACACCCTCGTGGTGAGACGAGCGGAGGTCGAAACGACGGCGCTTCAACGACCACACCCTCTCTTCGCCCTGATTTTGTTTTCTGATGAGGCAGAGCAGGGCACCTATGACTGCAGTTGGGTGTAGGCGCAGGCAGGAGATTATCTCACAAGATCCGTAGCGCGAACCTCCGACGTCACAGGACTTTTGAATGACAGGAGCGAACCGCTGACCACTCCCGAAGCCGAGACCATGCCTGGCGTACATACTGAGGAAGACAGGGGCAGGTCTGCACCGCTGCTGCCGTGTTGGCGCCCCTCCCTGGAGAAGGCTCGGAAACGAGCGGAGGGCAAACAAAAGCGATCTCATGGTAGCCGACTCCCTCTAAAATGATTTCTGGGAGTGCCATCGGAAGAAAACCCCGTTCTTTTCACCTCCTTCTCAATAAGCGGAAGTTGCTACTGCATTTCCTAACGTACTCCTTTCTCTGTTGCTGTACCCTCACGTCCGCTGGCTGCAATGAACTTGTGATTGTGTCTAAAGTTTTGGGAGCCCAAGGAATATTATCCACCCTAAGTAATGTGACCCAAAGTGCATGTCGTCGGAGCTGAGAGAACATAAGTAGGGCTACTGAGAGCTTATCTATTCTCGGCCATTACGGCTTGAAAGTTGCGAATACGTTTTGGATGCTCTTTTGGTCCAAAAAAGAAAACGAGTTCTATATATCTGGAGGCACGAATGTATGGTGCCGGTAAATTTATACAGGCTATTGCGAGGGTATTTACAGATGTTGGTATTCAATGGTAATTAGGTAGACAGTTCATCGGTCTTCCGCCTGGCTAGTCACATCAATCCTTGCTTGAAACAGCTGCTTCAAGCAGTTAAGAATTGACGCCATGACTTGGCAGGGGTTATGTCGACTGGTGTGTTATTTAAGATTTTGCTGGATTCTTTAAATAACTGCATAGGTCTACTGGCCTCTCATTACTGAGAAGCTTGTGCAATTTATACCGCATTTTAATTTACGCCACTGAACATGTACAGTGCATTTTCCGACTCGAGTTCTGTCTTGACAAACATCCGAGGACCAGGAAGGTAAACAGATCTTTAAATACCAAAAAATCTGAAAAACCCGACGACTAAAGTGCCATCTAGTTAGATCGCAGACTTCCTCTTCCAATAAGCTAAGCTAAACAAATTTTCTATAGGGATTCATTTTCACAATCATGGGACAGCGGACTTCCCAATTTACAGCGGTCTTGGCAAGCCCACTTGTCCCGACAGCATAAACCTTAATGCACTTTCAGAGGTCTAAGATATTCCACTGTAAAAGAAAAAGGGTTAATCAGCGATGGTACTATGTCCCTTCGTCCTGTAATTGCTGTAACATATTCGGATGTATCTATGAAGCCTGTCCCACGGTCAAAGTGTGTACTAGGAAACAGTGCATGGGTAAAATCGTTGGTGTCACCACTCCTCCGTCTCGCTGTTTTGCTCCCGTCGTTTATCCAAGATGTTTCTAGTTCTCTCGGCTTCGAAGATTGTTCTTTCTGCGTGTACAACAGACTGAATGGGCAAGAGTCTCCAGCTGCAATCATACCTGAGTCAAGTCGTTTGTGCATCTTTGCTGCCCCACCTATTTCTCACTACATCTGTGCTCCGGTTGCAGAGTTGGACAATCTTGGAGTCCCTGAAGTTCAGGGGACATCGTCGTGGACGGTTACGTTCTCTATAATTTATAGGCTTTGTCCGCTATAGGTGGTGGGCTCCCATATTAGTGAGGCCGCAGTGGTTTCCGGAAAAACCAGTTCTTGAACACCTGAACCTTCATTGGGATGGCGGCATATAGAGAACAAGACAACATCAGCCGCGACCCTAAACGGTGTTATCTTTGTGATGAGGCCACACAAGTCCTTTGCAATTTTTAAATTCGCACTCGAAGCCGGCACCAAAGGCGGTAGTAGACAAGGGTAGATGAGGCACCAGTTCGGTGTCAATCACGTAGACGGCCAGCCAGTTAATGCATTGATGCCTTGCCCTCGCACCAGTAACAGGAGCTGTGAACATCCCCTCCATATTCGATACGGAGACTTTGCCAGGACAGGCTAATTAATCAAACGGTGACTGCGCAGGGTAACACTGCTTCCAGTGACAGTACCAGTAGGCCAAAATGTCGAGTTATCACCACTGGCGATGAAACTGTGGCTAGTAACGACTCGGATGAGGGTGATCAGGCCATCAACGCATCAAGTACGACCATCGGCGATGAATACGGAGGTTGTTAAGCTTGCTTGATATGTGTTGCCGTGGCAGATACATCCTGTAAATACTGTGCTCCTTGTGCGTCCATTGTCCATTCCCCCGAGGCTGGGTCCGAGTGTGACTGGAAACATCATACGATTATAGTTCAAGAGATTGTCTCCTTTTCACTTGCTGCTTCGTGGAACTCGCCCTTTCCACTGTCAGCTTTGCTTTCTTTATTTTCTGCTGAATATTGAGAAGTGACCGTAAACTCATTCAGAGTGAACGATGCTCGCTAGGCCCGAGCTATATCACTTGCGTACTTAGTAGAACTGAGAACTTGCTGATGGCATGTTTTTCTTCTTTCTCCTCCATGATATTTTTTAAATTTTTCTTTCTATTTACTGCTAATCATTCTGCTGAATTCCTCCCACGTCCATTGAAAATGGCGAAAACGCCAGCGAGGACTAAAAATGGGTCATATGACGCCGGAAAAGACTGTCTTGTCGACACAGCCAAATAAATGCTGGAGGTTTGTTAGGAGCATGAATTTCAGCAAGGATAGGGTGTAGGGCCCACAACTAACTTGAGCTAACCTGTGAACCGTGTCATACATTGAATGGCTGTAGGTGAGGTTCTACGGGTAAGGCAGCAAACAGGACGGAGAAAGAGAAGACACAGCGAATAGATACATTTCTGCCGAAACTCTTATCGTACGCTGTCATTTGGCAAAGAAAGTGAACGTGATGACTAGAAGATAACCAAAAGGTAATTTTCAAGAAATAACGAACTTTTAATGAAGTGCCACTGGTAAGTTTACATTTAGTCAGGAAGGGGAGAAAATTCCAAACTATGGTAACGGTGCATAATAAGTGGTTTACAGTGGCACTGAATTTTAGGGTATATATTTGTATTTGCCATAGACTCGTGGGTCTTACACCCTATCGTCACCTGGATTTCTTGCACTTTTAAGGGTGTCGCTGTGAAAACTTCTGGCAAGCATTCTGCTACCTCTAATAAGACACGCCTAATGAAAAAAATTCCGTCGCTGCAGGTCACTGACGGCATGGCAATGTCAGCCATCTGTTTAGTCGTCGACATAAGTCTGTGATTGCATGGGAAGGGCATCAGATTCTACGTTGGACGGAAGATCTATTTTTGACTGTGGCCTGGAGCGCGGAAGGAAGTAATTACCCCAACCTCCTTGTTTGTTCATTGGCCGACGGCGCATGAAGCTGCCTTTGTTACGACAGTACTGACGGGCGAGCGATAAAGCGGCACTTGCAAACATTAGTCATTTTTGTTCAGGTTACACAATATGTGTATACAGTAGATGTGCTCTCATGAAACGTTCACCGGAGTTCCGAAATATGTTTTCGATTCAGAAAGATTATTTGAGTATGGCTGTAATGGTAAATATATTGCGGCGTGATCCTAAGATATACTGTCACGCCAGGATGCCTGCTTTTGAATGAACTGCTTTTCCTCTTTCCACAGAAAGCACACTCCGTAAAAAATGATTACTCAAGTAGTAAGAAATTTTCCCACCTATTTTCGATGCCCTTATAAATTCAGATATAATATATAGGAAACATAACCAAATATCCTCTACCGTACTCATTTGGTGGCAACTTACGTCTTGTTCAAATTTTCTACCTGAAGAGAGTATATCTTTCGGTTTCTAAAAACGTTTTCAATTCCCGAATAATTTTGAGCCCAACCTGCTGCTAAACTTGAATCCAGGGTTTCCAAACTACATGCTCCATACATTTCGTCAAAAGAATGTCATGTACGGTTAGGAGGATATCATATACGTTTTATAGAACTGTAAGACGGACGTGAACCAGGTTTTATACTTCATAAGTAGAATGACATTACCGAAAAATTCATAGATGTTTTGGCAGATTTTGAATGATTCATATTGACCCAACTGTGAAAAACTCGACTCCTCGGTGAGGCTCGAACCCACACAGTAGGGAGAAAGCTTTAGTAAAGTCAACGCATTAACCACTTGAGCTACGAGGCTCCGCCAAAACATCTATGAATTACGTGAGCTCTGTAGGCATCTGGTGGATTTTAGGTGAATTACTTAAGAAATCCTGCTTGGGCAGTCAGCTTACTGTATCAGATTTGGTGGATTCCAGACGTTGCAGTAGGTTGGGCGGTAACTTGACTCAAATGTGATCAAACTCGCGTTGTCCGGCGGGGCCTCGTAGCTCAAGTGGTTAGAGCGTTGGCCGTACTAAAACCTTCCCCTTACTGCGTGGGTTCGAATTCCATCGAGGCGTTGAGTTTTTCACAGTTGGGTCAAAATGAATTACCACAAAGACAAGGGAGACTTGAATGGCCATTTCTGGCTTATTGGTCGTCGTCAGCCAGTCACACCTAACCCTGAGGTGTGGAAAACCTGGAATTCGACCCCAAAACCCGTTGGTTAGAAGCCCAGCGCGCTTAACAGCTGAGCCACGGGCTTGCCGTTCTGTCGGTAGCATTAATAGACGTACTGATACGGTGCTGTATGAATGGACATTTCAAGGTCTTAACAAAACGCATCATTGGAAAAAATTTTTAAAACCTAAAGGTGCAGTCTCTTTAAGAAGGAACTTCAGGGAGGACGCAATTCACTGTCAAGTGAGTAGAAAAAAGGAATGCTTTCTGTATGCTCTCTATATAAATGTCTCAATTAATACGAGCATTGGAAGTCAACGCGGAAAATCCATACTATTTGAGTAGCCATATTCTGCAGAGTCTAGTTTTTTTCCCACGGCCGAAAAGGTGTTCATCCAAAAGCCGGCATCTGGGCGTAACCGGATCATTGTAGGATTATGCTGCAGGATAATCAATATTACAACCCTACTAAAATAAGCTTTACGAATCGAAAACATATTTGATAATTTCGGCTAACATTTTATGAGATAGCACATCCACTGTATGATGGCAGAAGGGCACTCGCCGACTGATTACGAGACTCACTCATCCCGCTTTCGTTTTGGGTTCGATCAGAGTCCCGTAGGTAGTCACATAGAGACAATGCACAATGATATTGCGACAAGGACAAGGGAGACTGGAATGGCCGCTTTTTCTGGCTTACTAGCCGTCGTTAGTCAGCCACGTCGAACCGCAAGTTTCTGCAACCCCTTAGGCCTCGGGGTTGTGGCTGGCAACTGAGGCTGTTCACGAAACAGATCCATTCCTGTGCTCCCATTTCTGCGTGAATAAACACCAGATCTGCAGAGACAGAATGGCAGGTGGCGAGACGCTGATAAACTCAGGTTCGATGAAGCACCTATGACCCCTTTAGTAGACCCCAGTGGTGGGCCAGCTGCGCCAGGTGTTTCTGTGCGTATGTTCGAGTTTCCGGTCCCAGCTGATGGTCAGGGTTATGGTTGGCTGAGTGAAGGCAAACAAGCCCGAAACAGTGTTGTATCAATCTACCCCCTAGACTCTGTCGCCTCCCCTTCCGATACATATATACATCACGGAAAGGTCATTCACAGGTTCATTCACAGTATGGGACACGCGCTTTCCTTTTTCGCTGGCTGACTCGCGGCGCTTAAAAAGTCAGAAATGGTCATCCTTTCTTGGTGCACAAAGTAACGGAAAATTCATGAGTTTCGAGAGTTTCTTATACCGGGCCACATTCACTAGACTGAACCAGTCTGTTTTGGTAATAAACATGTAGACTCAGGAGAGATTCTGTCTCGAAATCTTCAAGCACAGCCCTTCCGACAAATTACTTTTTTTCCTGACCTGATGTCGTACAGAGCACAGAATAGCCACTGGAGGTAACCTCAAAGCAGGAATGAATAAACGATATAAAAGATTTAACGGAGACCAAAGTTTGATCGCTTTAATTGCACAAAGCAATGTCAAATCAAGGGAGTACGTCTTCAGGAAACATGCCCCTGTTTTCATATTTTTTGAGAGAAAGGCTGATCCAGGTCAGAGTCGTCCTTTGTCATAACTGAAAATTTACCACTCTTCAAGTCTTTCTGGTCCAGGCTATCATCCTCCTCAACCCTGTCGTCCGTCTCCCCTCCCAGATCCTTCTCACAGAGGTGGTAAGTGAAGGCCGTACAGAACATGTGCGAAAGAGCAATGTTACCTGATCGCAACCGGTCACTATAATGAAAGCAGACAGTAAAATATTGATTATTACTGGAACGAGGCGCTTGAAATACCCCAGCCTCAGACGTCTGGACTTCTTGTGATGGTAGGTGAAAAACGCGTGCGAATATCTCACTCTTGAGCATTGAGGTGTTTTACATAAATAGAAGCCTGACGATTGGGAGAAAGGTAAGGACAACAGTTTTCGAGTTACTGTCGTCACCAGGACTTTTGTTTTTTCTCTCAGACGTTGCTTCAAGATACATTTGCTCAAAGTCCCACAGATTCCAACCTCGAAAACACCCTATGCACTGTAAGCCTCGGTCTCTTGAGGCCATTTCCACAACTCAGTGAGAAACAAGTGGGGCTCAGAGCATACAGCGTTACAAGTGACTATGACGCAAGCTGTAATTCAAAGAACGGTGAACGGTGTGCCTGCAGGCTTCTAGGGCCGGGGGTGTCAAGGTTGGATAAGAGAAATAGTGCTTGTTATGGCCTGCGTGCAGACACGACACACGGCGCCTCAGCAATAAAAATGCAAATCCTAAAGTGGAAAAATTCCTAAAGTTAGGAGACATGTCACAGCAGAATACATGCCGACAAAGACAGGATAGACGGAAATGACTGCCCCTGACTTATGAGACATCGTCATCAAGTTAGAACCTCCCGTGCTAAGGAAATTCACCACTTCACAAGGCAGGAATTTATCTACTTGAATTGTTTTGGTAGTACTTACTTGTATGACCCCCAAAACAGGACACGAGAACAGAAACCGCCTGTAATACGGCCGCTTTTGAGCCAACCCTCAGTGCAATTAAGGTTAGGCTTGAGATTAGGGTTAGATTAAGGGTGACGTTTAAGGCTCTGTTTAAAGTTGACGGTAAGGTGAGTCAGATGAAATTTAGGGTTAAGGTAGGGACTATTGTTAACTGCAGAGTTACGGTTTAGGGTAGAGTTAGGGTCAAGGTTACGGCAGCGGTTTAGTTTTATGTCAGGGTTATTGTCGGGGTTAGGACACCGGAATATTTGGCTCTTTCCGGAACTACACGCAGGTCCACCTTTATAACTTGGGCGGGACGTTCCTATTCCCGTGTCCTGTATGGGGGCCATATAAGTCAGTTGCATCACCCGCATTTTCAAAAAGTCTCACGTCTTCGAGCCGGTCTACCCAAAGCAACCTTATCTTTGCAGACCAGACAGGAATTCCGCCCGAACCAAACACACACACCATTGATGAACTCGTTTAGCCGCATTCGCTGTCAAAAGGTTGCTGTGTGTGGAATATCGTTTACTCCACTTTACTTAATTAGTAGTAAGGGTCACATAAGCAGGGTTCCGTCGGTGTTTCTCTCTTACTGTTCCCTGTCCATCCTATGATCACGCCGTGTTTTGACATCCACACTGTGCTTGTGATAAACGGATAACCACCCACATGATGTGCGGGACAATCCACAGGTCTCCGGACGTCTGCCACGTGGGACTCGATCGAGAGCTTCCAAATGTCGTGTTTGGGGCTTTACAAGCGAGGCTTAGCAGTCAGGTCTACCAGCCTCATGAGGTAATGGATATTCAGCTTTTTGACTGATAGCGGAAACCAATTTCCTCCTTAATAGTGATATTGTATAACAAACCTCCTTACTCTCTTATTATCGGCAGTTTGCCATCAAGCTTAACTCTGTGCCTTGCTTTCTCACAGGATGCGCTAATTTCTCGCCCATGCATAGGCAGCCTTTGTGCCTTTATTTGCTCTTTAGTGTCTTTTATACCCATAGAAGCGATCGTTTCGCTCGTTTCTTCACAAATTTTTAGATCTCGATTAATTTACTTGGAAATTATATATCACAGAGCAGAAAAAGTCTATTCCCTCATAAGTGGAGAGGAAAGTATTGGGGACCGACCAAAAGGCCCGACCTGCGTTTTCCGTTATGTACGTACGCCGGAAAGTTAAGATAGGGACTGCTTATTCCAGGCACTCGTACTTGGCTGGTAGTTTGCGACCATCGTTAGCACAGCACGGGCTTTCAGATGTCGGGCAGGTCAGGCATGGAGACAGCTGTGATTGGTGAACATTACTGAAAATTTGGTATGAAGAATTAGTGCTTTACCATTTACGCACGGTCGTCCAATGAGGTATTTAATCTTAGAAAAAAAGAACAATCCTGAACCTTCTTAGAATAACACCTTGCAACTATTTAACTAATGTCCTGGATTAAAGACCAGTGGATCTTTTTGTTAGGTGGGGATGCCTGCCCGGTCCCAACCAAAAATAGGGATGTAGGCACTAAAATAGGCGCTAGATAGAGACAGTCAACATTTATGGAGAACTCTCATGTCTAAAGCTTTACCTAAAATATGTCGGTAATGTTAAATATGCAATTGTTATATGTTCACTGTCAACTCTTAACCTGTCAGCTCGAGGTGTATTTGTAAAAATTAAGAATTTTTTAGTTTTGTGGAATCATTTTCCTCACTTAATTGATGAATTTTGTCATGGCTTCTGTCCCCTTGTCTGGATTATGTCGTTGTATGCCTTTCTGGTTTCCGGTCACA
>CACRXP010000817.1:85563-101642 GCA_902702965.1 Spirometra erinaceieuropaei
GCCTCAACTTCGGAAATGTTTCAAATATACAAACTAGTTACTTAGAGTCCAAGTGTACTTGGTAATTAAACTTATTAACAGAAATACCAGGTTAAAATATCCTCATACTTCCTCCTGAAACCTGGCAGCTCTAAGAAGTGATAAACGTTATTGCAGGTTAAAATGCAGAGGTATTTTACTGCCTCTAAGATGCTCAATCATCCTGGATTGTTCCGCTGGGACTAAGGAGTTAGGTACTTTACGTGATTTTCTATGCCTATACACTTTGTTGATTTGATTAGTCAGTAACTTAAGGATTAGAAAGTCATTGGGTTTCCTGAGCCCATTAGAAAGCATAATTTCCACCTCACAAGCAGTTAAACTGTACTTAAAACATTGACAATAAATAAAACTCCGGGCGCGTGCTCCGTCAAAGTTTCTGCTTCTGTATCGCACAACTATGATAACTTCGGCTGATCAGTAGGCCCCCAGTGATCTCCGTGTGGTTTCCGACATATAACCACCCGAATGAGTTACTGCTTATCATTCAATTCGATTCCAAATTAGTGTCTAAACTCGGCGATAGGTCCTCGAAACGAGCCATTTCCTGTTCAGCCTGGCAGTGTCTAAACGCAGTTGAACCAAATTCCAGCAGTTTTGATGGACTTAACACGTTATTTTTACGACTGCAAATCTAATCGAACTAGGAAAGTTTTGTCCAAAAGAGGTTACTCCAAGGCAAACATTTACCATCTTAT
Organism: Spirometra erinaceieuropaei; assembly: GCA_902702965.1. Taxonomy (NCBI): domain Eukaryota; kingdom Metazoa; phylum Platyhelminthes; class Cestoda; order Diphyllobothriidea; family Diphyllobothriidae; genus Spirometra; species Spirometra erinaceieuropaei. The sequence continues at coordinate 86,301 of CACRXP010000817.1, forward strand.
TAAGTTGAAAGTTTGAATTAATAAGGTCAATTAGCAGTACAAGAGACGGGAATGACTTGTTTAAAGTTTCGTTGGATCGGGAACTGAGCTAATTAGTAATCAACACTAAAACACTTGTTTGCGGGATTGGACGTTTTGCCATATCGACAAAAGGTACATCTGTACTTGTGAAAATTTGGGCATCATGTGCGAAGTTCACAGGCCCTTTCCGTACATGCACATAATATTTCGATTGATGCTCGAAATTCAGTCACGACATGATTCCCCGCTACCTAAAATCGTGTTTTTGGTAGCTAGACGCCGCCTGCATGAAGTTAGACAAAAACACCGTTGCGGAAGCCCTGGGAACCGAAGTTTACCTGTAATATGTTTTTTTTTGTGACAAAAAATCAAACTATAACAGAATACGTAAGACGGAGGAAAAATCCATTAAAAACTGTCTGCGGTTTCCTTCATGTAACCTATCATACGGACAAATGACTCACTATTATCTGCAAGCCGTGATTTTTAAGGTCACACGTTTACAGGAGGCGACGGCATAGAGAAGGACCCCATCTAACTGTCAGTAGACTGTGGATTGTGTCATATGGGGTTTTATCTTAGCATACCTTTGCAGGTTGTTGTAGAAAGTACACTGTCAACAGCGATTACTTCCCACGACCTGACACCTTAACTCAAAATCCGTTACTTTGTGAAATTTATTTTTGCTTATTTTCGTGGTCGCGCAATAGCTTAGGATAAGACTTTCGACATAAATCGAGGTAATTTCTGTGTATTCTTTCATTTTGTCGGCTTACTTTCTAACCTGCTGCCCCCCTCATTTCCCTTTACCATAAATCACGTATGGCACGATCCACAGTTTATTGACAGTTAAGTGGGGCCCTTTTCTATACCGTTGCCTTACGGGATAACTTGATCTTTGAGGATAAATGCAGGTCACATTAGTCTTTTGAAGAAATTTGACAAACACGATAAGTCAGCTTGGTATGCGATAGGCTCGGGACAAAGCTGTGTGCCAAGTCAGCTACCACGCACGATTTACTCTCTAGTTGGCTTGATTCAGACCTACCACTGCTGCACGATAAAAGAGAGCGGGGCTGAAAATGCGCGACCTCTTCTCATCAGAATACCTCTGGCGCGATTTAAAATATAGGAGCAATCTACAAGCCCTGCCTTGTAAGAATGGCTGCCAACTGATTGCCAAGCCATTGAGTCATTCCAGCATGGCTGCGACTCTCACATGCGTCACCAGTTGTCTCCTGGCCAGCCTGAGGTGTAATGCAGAACCAGGGAGCCATCTACGTATACGCCTGCAGTTAGTATCGTACGAGCTCAGTGTGTGGCGTACGTCAGTCTTCAAATGGGGTAATTCAGTCCTGAAGAGACTGGGTGAATACGAGTGGTCGGAAAATGATACTGGTGTATATGAGTGGAAGGAGAGAATGAGATCAGATCAGATCAGATTTATTAAGGGAAAAGTAGGCGAGCGCCTTTGAACTCCCTTTTGGTTACAATAACGTCATAAAAAAACAATGTGTGAGGCAAGTGTGAAAAAAATTAGGTAAGTTATTACATACAACAAGCATTGGTCACTGGTGTGAATCTCGGACCTGATTGCTCACTTTGGACAACTAAGTGTGCGTCGAAACTATCACGAAGCACTGACGGTCTTAGCATGGAAGATCATAAACTGGGTAGATAACGGTATCCCGCTGAAGATTAAGGGTAAGGCTGCAATGGATCCTTCATAATACGGTGTCTTGACACTCCACCTGTGTGAGATCCGAAATTCTTTCAACGAGGTCTCGTACAGGTGGATTTAAGGGTTAAGTCATGTGCGGCACGCCCTGATCGCTGTTTGGGCTTGTTGGGTCCTGCGCTCGAGCCCACACCCAGCGGTCTAAACTTTGTCTAGCCACCAGAACAAGGCAGTTGCGTACTATATTCCACTTAAAGTTCAATGCAGCATGCTCTTAAATCTAAACAGCGGTGGTCTTGGTCGAGGAGTAAAACTGACCTGCTTAGGGTTTTTATATCAACGATACAGCTCAACATTTTTTCGGTCGGGAGGGCAGCTCAAGTCAACTCTATCTTATTTAGTTTCAGCTGTGCTTGTAGAATTTTTTCACATGTTGTCATCTCAACTTAATTCGTAATTTTCCATGCTATTTATACTACGTCTAGTTGGAAAAAACCAGTGCGATAAATCGTAACTCACTAATGTCTCGATATTTACAGTTTGTCACGCGTCAACAGCAAAACTGATACCATTTTTAGAGGAATTTAAAAGTAAACCATATTGCTTCACTCTTGGTGATATGAGCATTAGCAATCTGAAATATTCTAGGTCTGTCCACCACAAGTCAATAATCTGAACTTCGTAATCTAATCAGACACAAAATCGGCGTTAAACCAAATCAGTCAAGACGCTGTCTGTTTTCATACACGCTGTAGCACTGATTTTTCGATCTTCACATAGCACGTCGGGCAGACAGGTTCACAACTAAATGCAAGACGAGCCGAACCCCTCGCAGTTGCGTCAGGCAGCGGCATAAGATCGGCGAAACACGCGTGTCTGGGTCTTTAGCTAATACCTGTGTTGTTAGTACGGTAAATCTTGCACAGTTCGATACTACTGGCTGCCTGTTGGCGGTTTGTGAATATTAAGCGGTTATTCCGCAGTAGCTGATGGATTTCAGCTCAAATATTCATATCAAAATTTGGAGCGTGTCTGAAAAGGCCCGTTTCGAAAGAGTTACTCCAAGTTCGCGCATTAATTTCCTCGGAAATGAAACAAGGCAGATTGAAACTGGAGTTCATATACCAGAAAACACACGGGGAAAGCCGGGGGATCCACTGACGAGCCGAACCCCTCGCAGCTGCGCCAGGCAGCGGCATAAGATCGGCGAAACACGCGTGCCTGGGCTTTTAGCTAATACCTGTGTTGTTAGTACGGTAAATCATTGCACAGACTTTGAAAAGCACAGTGGCTCGCTTCCATGTAAAAGTGCAAACTCACCGCTTATTATGCTTGACGCGATCATTGGCAGAATCGTTAGTGTCAGGAGTCGAATGTAGATGTCACCAGGCACACCTAAAATCCGAAAAAGTAGTTGACTTACAAAGCAATACATACAAGTATCCTGAACTGTGCAGTAGAAAACGTCGATTTGAATAATGCGTGGTGTACTGGAATGACGTGCTAATGACCACAGAGGGAATGGCGTTACAAATCATTCCGTTAGTTCTATTCCTCTGCATGTACAAACACACATGGTCCAGCGGTCTGATTGCTCGAAGAAACATGTTTATTACCTGTTGTAGCTAGGACCGTAGCCAGCACACGTGATGGAGAGGACGAACAAATATGGATTCAAGAGTCAGAACGAGAATACCTTAGAACAGGGCCTTATTCATCTTACAATTTACGTACTGGGATTAAAACGAGAAATAGAATAGTAGTAGATAATATGGAATTTAGTCAGGGGCTTATGTTAGTATGACATTCATTCCGGCCAACAAATGGAGGAGTCGAGATGTCAATAACCGATAGGAGAAGTTAGCATGGGGTAAAGTTCAGGCGTCTTTTTTACGAAGACAGCATGGGTGAACTCGTTTTTGCTGTTGTTGGATTAATGTTTCTAGGCTATGCATACGAACATCGTCAACGTTAGGTACACTAACAGGTGTTGCACCATTCTGTTCGTCAGTTGAAACGGTCCTACTTTCTTGCCCGGTAATGGGTGGATTGTCAGGGGAAAGTGGGAAGAAAGTTTCTGGTACCGCCGTGGCCGTCTCCTGGTGGCAATCACCAACATCCTTTTCACGCTGGGAGCAAGCAGTCGAACAGATACCGTTTCTTCTCTGCCATTACTGAATCGTATATGAGCATATTGGAGGTTGCATTGGAGTAGTTCTACCCCTCAACAGGCGAATCAAACGTAGACTGTTGATTTCTCTTCTTCAGCAGAACTCTGCCAGGAAAGGTTAGCCACATGGGGAGAGCAGTGCCAGTAGCTAACCTCCTGTTGTAGACAAACATTCTCCCATGCGGTGTCGCATTAGTGGCGATACAGAAGAGTGATCTAATTGAGTGTAAAGCGTCATGTGAGATGGATTCCCAATGTGTGACGGGTAACTTTTGGGATTTTAGAGCAAGGAAGATAATTCTATATAAAGTTTGGTTCAGACGTTCGACCTGCCCATTTCCGTGTGGATTGTACGGAGTTGTTCTACTCGTCGCCACTCCCTTATTGCGAAGGAATTGCTGAACTTCATTTGACATAAATGACGATCCCCGGTCGATGTGTAAGTACGAAGGAGTACTGAAAATGGAGAAGAGCTGACACAAACATTTAATTGCAGCTCCGGCAGTCTGATCAGGACAGGCAAACGCAAACGGGAAACGAGAATATTCATAAATAATCGTCAGCAGATAGTGGTTATGAGTTGCCGACGCAAGAGGACCTTTGAAGCCGAGTGACAATCGTTCGAACGGGTGGATGGCTTTGATGAGTTGGCCTTGTGTTTTAAAGGAACGGGGTTTGACTTCACAACAGGCCTAACGTTTAGCGACGACATTACGAATCTCTCCCATCGAAAAAGGGAGATTCGGAGCTCGAACAAATTGCGAAGGCCGGGAGACACCAGGATGACAAAGTGACCGTGTAGTTCTTTCAGATCGACACTGGTTAGTAGGACGCCACAGCAATTACGGGAAAGCGTATCCGACGCTTGATTTTTTTTACCAGGTCGGTAGACAATATCAAATTTGAATGGTAACAGCTCCAACCTCCAGCGTTCTATCTTATCATTCTTGACCTTCCCATTTTGCTGATTGCTGAAGATGAAGGCAACAGAAAGCTGATCCGTGATGAGTTTAAAGTGATTACAGAGGAGGAAGTGCTCCCATTTGCATATGGATTCCACTACGGCGTATGCTTCTTTCTCTACAGCTGAATGATGTCGCTCATTTGGAGATAGGCTACGCGAAAAGAACGCTACCGGTCGGCAATTCTGATTCGGTGTGGCTGCGATTGCGACGCCTGAGGCATCGGGCTCGACAATTAATGGAGTGTCGTACTGAACAGTGGCCACTGTGGCGTTCGCAAGTTCCTCCTTAAGAGCATCAAACGCTTCCATAGCCTTCAATGGTAAAGCGGAAGTTCTGTTATGGATGAGAAGATGAATTTTATCCGAAAAGTGAGATATCCATTATGAGTAGTATGCAAACAGTTTCACAGCTCGTTGTTGAGACTTAAGATCTTGTGGAGGAGTCATTTCACGCAAAGGCCTTAGACGATCCGGATCCGGCCTAATGTTGCCCTTGGACGCCTCGTAACCCAGGAGTTTAATTTTTTTAGTAGCGATAACACTTTTGGCCTCATTGAATGTTAGCCCGTACTTTTCAGCCGCGCTAAGGAATTTTTGAAGGATTGAATCATGCTCCACGAGGCCGTCCCTACAAATAGTGATAGTGTCAACGTAGACGAAAATATTCTTTAGACGTTCGCGTGCAATTATGTCGTCGATGGTCCGCTGAAAGCACGTAACTCCGTTGGTCACACCAAACGGGATACGACAAAAATGATATAAATTTCCACAAGCTTCAAAGGTAGTGCACGATCTTTCCTCTACCCGGACGGGTATCTGGTGATGGGCGTTCTTGAGATCAAGAGTGCTAGACGTGTCGTAGTTTGCAATACGTTCAACCATTTTGTCTATTCTGGGGGAGGAGTAGGCATCTAGAAGTGCGTATCTGTTGATCGTTTGCCTATAATCGACAACCATCCGTTTTTTGTGGTTTTCATTGGCTACGACCAGAACTTGGGCTTGCCAAAGGGATAATGAATGCTCAATTACAGCCTCAGAAAGAAGGCGACGAATTTCTTCTCGTATAAATCTCTCATCCATATTGGTGTGTCTGTGAGACTTAGTAGCGATAAGTTTGCAGTCCGGTGTCAGATTAGGAAATAAACGGGGAGGCTCGACTCAAGCGACAGCCACAGAACAAGGCGAGAACGTAGGTTTAGGTTCACCAAAAGGGATTTCAACACTTTTATAAAGTCGAAGAATGTCATGTCCAAGTAGAACATCGGCGCAGAAATTCGGCAAGACCGATAGCTTGACTTTCTTGTATATTCCCGATAGAAACCGACAGGGCAACGAGCTCGTGACCCAGCGGTTAGAGGCGTGGACTTTTAATTAACAGGTCGCGAGTTTGAGCCTCGGGTGTTCCAAACCTCGGGGTTGGGTATAACTGGCTGACGACGGCTAATAACCCAGAAATGGCCATTCCAGTCTCCCTTGTCTTTGTCGATAATAACATATTGTACATTTATATTTAATAGTGACAACAATATGTCCTTGCTGGATGCTGGTTAAGGCTGTGGTAGCCATGGATATCTTAGTGCAAGAGTTATGAACCTTCCACTTATTTTGGAGCATCACTGAGGAAGAAATGTAACTTTCAGAACTACCTGTGTCAATAAGGGCCTGAAAAGTAGTCCCATTTATTTGTAATTCAACCACTGCACTTGAAAGACAGTCGGGAACAACAGCTGATGCCAAGGCGGAAATAAAAGGGATACATAGCGGAAGAGAAGGCTTTTCGATTTCGTGAGGTTAGGCAACCTTTTGAAAATGCCCTTTCTTACCACACCCTTTACATAACGCATCGCGTGCAGGACAAATCGGACGGCGGTGCTTGTCGTATCCACAAACGAAACACTTGCTATGGAATGAAGTAGAAGCCACTAGGTCAGGCTCTTTAACGGGACTCAGAGAAGCTTCAGATGGCTCGGTAGCGACAGAGAATGAGGTCGTTAGAGGGTTCTGATACGATAGGGACTCTCTTTCTGCCAATTCTAGTGACCTTGCTTGATCAAAGGCAGTTTTGAAGTTCAAAGTCTTCTGCTCCAATAACCTCTGCCGAATGTGTTTTGATGAAAGGGCACTGATAAACGCATCTCCAGTGGCATCGTCGCGATTTTTTCAGCCGCAACGGCTTTAAAAACACAGTCCTTAGCTAGGGATTTTAGCTTTTGAGCGAACTGGTCGAGGGTTTGTCCGCCTTCCTGTTTGTGGGTTGCCAGAAGATGGCGGGTGAAAATTTCATTTTTGTGTCGTAGTTAAAGAAATTGCAGCAATTTAGCAGCTTCTTTATAACTGAAGCACTCAATAAAGCATCCCCAGATTGTCGGAGAAACGTAGTTAGTCAGAACGCTTAATTTATTCGGTTTCAGGTTATCTATAGTGGACAAGAAATTTTTAAAACTGCGAAACCAATGACTCCACTGTTTAGAAGCGTCTTGAGCATTTGGATCAGCATCGAATCGCTCTGGCCTAAAGAATCGATCCATTTTGGAATTGTAAGATGAATAAATTGTTGCAGCTAGGACCGTAGCAAGCACACGACATGGAGAGGACGAACAAATACGGACTCGAAAATCAGAACGAGAATACCCTATGACAGGGCTTTATTTATCTTAAAATTGACGCACTGGGACTAAGACGAGAAATAGAAAAGTAGTATATAAGATGCATTTTGGGCAGGGACTTATGTTAGAATGACATCACCCTTCTCCTCTGTGCTCTTCCAAGCGATTTCACAGGCAGTCGCGTGAAGATCAATGCTGTTAGTAGAGGAAATACTGACAAGGACGAGGAAGACTGGGATGCTGCTGTTAGTCAGTCATACTCTGATCTCCGACTTGAATAAATCAGTGTTGGATTAGGCAATTTTGGTTATTTTTGGTAATTGAAACGCTACAGTATTAGTAAGACATCGCAGGTAAGTAACATATGTGGATATGTCAGGAGAAAAGTGAAAGAAATCTATCGACAGGAATGTGAGTATATTGATAAAACACTATCTCGGACTTTTTGCCTTCGTTCAGCCAGCTGTAACCCTGGTCACCATCCGAAAACAAAGACAAAAGAATCGCCCATATGTTTGGGGCGAGTTAGAAAAAGGATCTGGAAATTGTACGCAATAAACTTTGCCTTGTTTCCGAAGAATTCGACACCCTCGCATATGGATGCATGTATATAGTATGAATTCCGAGATGATATAATTAAAGGCCTGTGTGACCTAATGACAGACTCGTAGTTCTATGGTTAGAGTGCTTCACTTAATAGTGCTCGATAATTAAAGAATGCGTGTTCGAGGCTCAGGTGCAGGGAACATGAGTCTGGATAAAGCTGTCTAACGACGGATAATGAGTCAGAAACGGCAATCCAGGTCTCTCTTGTCTTTGTCGGTAATCTCCCTCCGCACATATATGCCTACGAAAAGGTAGGGCGATCACGGGAACCATGAGGCCATCGTCCTGAGGTTTCGAGAGCAAACAAGCTTTTACCTTCGGAGGTAGGTTTCGTGCGGCGCTTCACAGTATTTGATGGGTGTCGTTCGTGCTCGCATGCCGCTGGCTTCAAGGACGTCGACGCGTGCTGCGCCAGGGGATGGGCGACTGCCACTACGTGGGCAGAGGCTCTTCCACATCCCCTCGATTGGGGACGGACAATGTCGGGATGATGACGGATTGCACGCGCTTCGAGCATTTCTCGCCCATTTCTCGTTCGCACCTGTCCGCAAACATGTGATCTTTGGTTGCCATGCTGGTACTGACGCCGCTGGTACTGCTGGGCTGTCGATTCTCATTTCCGCCGTTTATTCCCTACTTGTGCTCGCGTCTGCCTACGTAAAGGCCGGACAGGTGATCTCGTAGGTTCACGTTTGCTATCGGTTGTTACCCGTCTGTGTTTTTGTCCGATATCTGTCCAAGCTCGACCGCGAGGCCAAACGGCCAATGTTGTCTATCGGCCCAGTGCAGTCCCTATGAAGTGAACTATGTTAGAGAGAGAGGGCGAGAGGGATAAAACATTGGGTAACAATCGGGAGATGACACCCAAAAAAATCCGCCTAACCAAATCAGCCTTGTCTTACGGGACAGGTGGTAATAGGGGTTTTATGAGTGGTGGCTGGTCGGGATGTACGATACTAGCCGACAGAAGCCTTATTTAAACAGATGAATGATCGAAGTTGGCCCGCTCTCTGTTATGTTATTGCAAAATGGGCCGCCAAAGCAGTATAGTGGTAACGGACGAGTGGAAGGCATATAATCGTCTTCCCTCAGAAGGTTTTCTACATTTCTCTGTTAACCACTCAAAGAACATCAAGGACCCTACCACCGGACGGCACACCAATGCCATTGAGGCATACTGGAGTAGACTGACAAGGAAACTCCACGAGGGAGGCCCTGGATGTGGTCGAGCTGTGTGGGCTCACATAGACGAAGTACAGTATCGTCCTGTCCTATGTTGTGCAGACTTATGCTATTTAAAAGTGATTTTGTTTTGTAATAAACTTCCAAAATGCCAATGTATGTCGTATATTCAGGTGTACGTGTGTAACAATGAGGAAGGTTGGGTAACAGCCACCATTGTCTATGTAACCTCCTGCGATGTTCGTTCGGCCAGCCCGTGTTAGGCCGTCGCGGAAAGTCCAAGTAGTGCGTGAAAGTAGGCCTGCAAGCGCTGTTATAGCCTGAAGGCGTTTGAGACCACTGATAAAGGTATTATTTCTAGCTAACGGATTTTTTTGGGTGCCATCTCCTGATTGTTACCAAACATTGCAGACTCGCAAGACTGAGCACACGAGAGTAGTGAGAAGAATGAATAAGCTCTTGCTGAGGATAAAGTACTGAGCAGCTTTCAGATTGCCTTCGATTCCTAAGGCGTCGAAATCCTGTTGGTCAGCTTAGTCGGACTTTTCCCGGGAAAGTCGTCAATAGCATCAAGGGCCAGACCGAGTGGGACAGAGACGACCAAAGAAATCATGCCAGATGACAAGATCACCTCGTCTGCCTCCAATTCCAATGTTCCAAACGCGTCACAAACCCTTAGGCCGACGTTACTGTCCACACTGAGTCCTTGGTGCGGAAAAAAGGCCCTGGTTCAGTTACTTTGACAGCTCAAAATTCGAGGTGCCATGTAATTGGGACGTAGGAGGACTCGGAGCCCTTATACCTTTCGTAGGCCCGCAAAAGCACGCCGTTCAGGCATTAGTGACTTTAGCGGCCGATGCTTCCATTCTCGTGAGGGCACTCGTATTCCTCAACTTCCCTATCGCCCTGTTTTTGCCGTTCACTAACTTTTTAACTCGCTGGCAGCCGAAGACGCATAAGACTCCTTTTCCATCAGACTCATATAGTAATCGGCCTTATCCATGGCGGCCGTCCAGCGCACCTTTTTGGCGGGCAGGGTGACGATATTCTTCGTCTTTTGTATTCCCGGAACCTCTTGATCTTTTACTTCGAAAATCGTCATGGGGGTTTGTGCTAAAGGAGTAAAGGCAAAACCTGTTGCCGAATGGCGCTTTTGTAATCCGGCGAAAAAAATATGCATTATATACATAAGCCCGCCCTCTCTTCTTCGTCTTCTTCGGGAGATGATGCGCGTGATAAGATATCTGAACTTCTAATATTTACATATGTATAAAAATAATAGCATAACCGACGAACACAAGGGAGAGTGAATGATCATTTTTGGCTTATTGGCCAGCATCAGCCAGTCATGCCCGGCCCCACGTTTTGAAACACCTGAGTGCCGTTCTACCACATACACTGAGGAGGTACTAACTCATTTAATGTTGACCGAAATTCTGAAATGTTTCCGATTCGAAAAGTTCCATAAATAGGATTGCAATATTAATTATTATGCAGCATAACATCCAGTCAAGTGCTAGCTTTTGAACGAGCCTCTTTCCATTCTTCCGCAAAAACTACACTCTGTAAAAATGAGCACTTAAGAAGTACAACGTTTTCCCGTCGATTTTCGATGTGCTTAGAAATTCAAATATATTCCATAGACTCCATTCAGAAAATGTTCCTCGACGATTGGGTAAGTGGCCGCACTGAGAAAACGTGACACAAGGACTACTGTGATGCGAGAATGATGGCAATAGGGGTTTGATGGACACAGTGAACAAAACCAGCAGGTAGCTTTTTTAGAAAAGCAAAAGAAAAAAACTGACCTTCGCACCATTTGCTTGTTTAAAGACGCGAACAAATCGTGAAAACGTGGAGGTACAATCTGCAATACTGTACGAGGTGCAAACTGGTTGAATAAGTGAAAAGCGGGAGTCTTGGTTAGATATTCCAGGCCAACTGATCCCAGTCTGTGATGACCGACCACATTTAAATAAATCTGAATTACGTGGTGGCTGCGACTGAGGGTATAATTTAAGCTGAAAACAGTGATAGCCAAACCTTAACCCTAAACTGGCGTCAGAAGTCAAACCATAACCCTAGCACATAAACGTAACCCTAGTCATAACCTCCAACCCTACCAGTGACCCTCAATCCTAGGCCCAACAGTAACCTTATGCATAGCGCTAAGCTTAACGTTAACTTTAATGGTAACAATTGGGGGGGGGGCATGACGGTGTATAAGCAAAAGCATGCAGGAGAGGGATTAAATTAATCTTTCCCAAATGACCTTTGTGGGTACTCCATTGAATTAGATACTAGGTGGGGTCACATATCCGACCGTCGCCAAATACTCTTTCTTGAGCTCATTTGGTTGCAAAGTACGTCTTTTTAAAATTTAATACTTGAGGATCGGGTATCGGTAACTGCTCGTCCCGTTGCGTTTTGGGACTCGATAGTTAAAGAGTCGGACTTACTAACGGCCAATAAGCAAAAGAACCCCTGTTCTAACCCCAGGTACATCTAAAAACATAGGGTTGGGCAAGACTGGCTGACAACGGCTAATAAGTCAGAAATGGCCGTCCAAGTCTTCCCTGTCTTTAGACAAAGCAAGGGCGAAAAAACATGCAGGATTTAACTACGTCATAAGATTTTGCGCCCTCTTTTGAAGCTGCATGCGGTCATTGCATAATAAGCGGTAGCGAAATTTTATGACGTCATTAAATCCTGCACGTTTTGTCACCTTCGCTTTGTTCAAATTTATTCAGGGAGAGCAATGTCAATTTCCTTCTTTTTGTCGGTAATGTTCTTTTGAGTGACGCGTGACCGACAACCAGCGTCCGCGGAGAAAAAGAGAAGTGCCCACCGGAAGTCGCATTGACGCGCCTGAGAGGCTGAAAAGTGCTTACAAGCGGCAACGAGCAAGAAGCTGTATTTTGTGGGCGACTATAAAACTATGAAACAGTATTCTTACAATGAAAACGGCCCATGCCTACCCACTTTGAGGCACTCGTCTAGACTATGAGTCATTTATTTGTCACATCAAAATCTGCAAAGGGATTCAGACAGAAATAAGTTCGCAGGTTTCATTCCTCGCACCACAACATACACGTAGCCAAGGTTTAGGATGTTGTAACTGATGCCCATATGCGCAAAACGCTATTCCATCGACACGGGTATCCAAAGATGCTCTAGAAAACGGGATTGCATGAGTGTGCAAAGGGACGGGGGAGGAGCTAACGGTTTCTTCATCTACCACCGAATCGACCTGCTCTAGTAGGACTGCACAAATTAGTTAGGATCAAGATCTGAGTGTCAAGTAGGCTAAGCGAGTAATCGTAAATATTAACATCCCCAGAGAAGCAGTACAGGTTCGCCTGTGTGCTAATAGTTCGACCATCGCGGAAGGCAGTGTCCACCGAATGCCGTGGTAGTTTAAAAACGCGTCCGATTGTTTATAGTGAGGAACATGCGCCGAGTGACGTGAAAACGGTTCCCGGGGTCGATCTAGCTCGCCCTCCGTCCTCTTCCAGGCACCAGTCCGCTATGCGAGCCGGTCAGCCATACGATGCAGCGATTGGGCGCAGTGGCTGTTAGAGTTGTAGCAGCCCGTATGCATGTGCCACACCGCCTGTGTGCTTCTTAATGCCACTTTGACAGGGAGTAGAGAAGTACAGGGAGGAATAAAAACGGATGTGCAACCGGTGCGGACGTCAGTAAAGTGCGCATGCTAAGTGGTGGTACGGCGACGGTTTATTTGAGATAGCGGGTCATAAAATAAGGGTTTTGTGGTGGAGGGTATATAGAAGAATGCGTACTTACGAAGCCACATCTTTGCCACTTGTCCTATGTGGATTTGCTTCAGACCAAATCCAGCGCCAAATCCAATGACCACTCCCACTACGGTGGCCAGCATGAACCAATTGTCCAGACAGCATTTTCCGACCTTGCGCGCACTCGGAGAGACCATCTGTTCGTCGTCTGAAGGAGCAATCCCACTCAGCCGGACTGCATTTATAGGGGAGCTCTCTCGGGTAAACCTATACAAGTGCACGCTTGGCAGCTGCGTTGTTTACCCCGCCGCGTTTGGGAGGGCTCAGTCGAAGTGTGCATGTGTAGTCAGACAGCCACGCTGGCTTCTTTTTCGCGCTCTCCTGAGCAGGTGAAGGTCACCTGCTGGCTGTGCCCTCAGACTGTCTGGGACCGGCCCACAGTGCGCGCCGAGGACACTGAAAACCGCATAGGTGCAAGATCTACGCAAAAGGTTGGACCAGACAGAGGGTTCATTTCAAACTGCATTGAGACGAACAGAAAGGTTTTTCCTGTCCAATTATGTCTAAAAGCAAGCAGCAATCGTTAACTATTGACGACGGTCACCGTCTTGAACTTGGAATCAAAGTGGTCGGGTTGTGTGAACTAATTTCCTTAAAACAGTGGCATGTGAGGCACCGAATCCCTTTTTTCCCTCCGACTCAGTTGCAAAATGATTCATACCAAAAACTCCTAAGCTGGAAACATTCTCACAGGCAGTCTCTCCTCCATCTCGTAAATATGGACGTCTGGAATAAAGACATTCGGTAGCATTTCTTCACAGAGAGTGCGTTTGGAAGTTGTAGCACTCACTGACAATTCATTATAAGCTTCATTGTCTCCATAGGTTTTCCAGGCCCATTAGACAGTTACAGGTTAAAATTCAGAAATTTTCCACTGTGGCCTTTCGAAACCCAGTGTGTGGTTAGCCCACTAATAGGCCAAATACGTGTCTGGTAGACTAGAAGCTAGGGTTTCATGCTATGCCAGCCATCTACTGTCGAATGCGCTTGACTTGACTCATTGGACGAAAGAGGTTGGACGGGGTGTCGTGGGCGGGAACGCACGCCGTAGGTTTACTGATGCGGTTGGATGGACGTTGAACGACTTTACACTGACAAGGATGCCTTCCTGCACATACCCTGCTGAAAGTTGCCATGTATGAGGATTTGGTATGGATGACCTCATCTCGGACCGCCTTCGCAGTCATGACTGCTGTCGTTGAACGTAAACCACTGATTGTCCTCGTCAAATGAAACGGTGAACCTGGTGTATAATTCTACTTCACCGCATCCTGGCTTTCGGCTCTCATCTGCGGTCTCACGGAATTATGCCACACCGGATCTCTCAACTTTACCAATTTGAGTATTCAAAGAAAACTCAGATGACTGTACCCCAAATACTATGACAGGGGAGGACACGCAGGAGAGTATGGAAAATTTCGCCTACGACTCCGCTGACTTCAGCCTGACCATCAGCACGGAGAACACAGTTGTCAGACATCAACCAGCGGCAAATTCAGACTTCAGCGAACGCCGTATTGATGCTGGTGGAACTAGTCTAACAGCATTGGACAGATTCACGCGCCCTAGCAGTAAAATTTCAAGAGGAATAGAGATGGACAGTGGACTCGCAAATAAGATTTCCAAAGCCGATCAGGCTCTGGTCGGCTGGAGCGCTCCGTCTGGAGCCATCAAGACCTCCTCTTCAACACAGAACTGAGGATGTGCAGAGCTGTTGTCCTGGCAGCTCTCTTGTTGAGGGCTTAGACGTGGACTCTGTGCGAAAGCCAGGCAGAAAAACTATGGCGTATTCGCTTCAAGTACAAAACGTGAAATGGCAGGAAAGGATACCAGACACGGAGGACGGGCGACGAGCGCTACGGGTGTTCTTGGCCATGACGGAGAAAAGCATCATTACAGACACAAATTTTGACCTCATTCAAGCACTCACAAGTCAACCAGGAGATCCAGAATGGCCTTTCTCAAGATTGCGAGGCGTGGTACACTGCCGTAAAGACTAATGTAGTCATTGCTGAGGCCAATTCAATGAACGTTGATAAGGAAAAAAAGAGAGGCCTACAAGACTCAATTGTCACGACATTCCGAGTGCCGATCGGCGTCGTTAGATATTTCAAAAAAGGCGCAACCTCAAAAAGGCAAACTCGTCTCTCCAGCAAATCACCAGCACTACCAATCCCCCATCATCATCATCATCATCATCATCATCATCATCATCATCATCATCATCATCATCATCATCATCATCATCATCATCATCATCATCATCATCATCATCATCATCATCATCATCATCATCATCA
>CACRXP010000817.1:101975-128461 GCA_902702965.1 Spirometra erinaceieuropaei
ACATACACGTCGTCTGCTAACACTGACTCAGGACATTCAGATAGTGGATGGGCATTTTCGGTCACACGGCACATATAACAGTAGGATTCACCTCAACACCACCATGACCAACCCAAATCCTACGCACAAAAATAACTTCCTCCTCCTCCTCACGGCCGCCGCCGCCGCCGCCGCCGCCGCCGCCGCCGCCGCCGCCGCCGCCGCCGCCAACAACAACAACAACAACTCGAAGTGTGTAAATCACCGTCATTATAACCCTGTCTGTCCGCATGCCCGCCGGCTCCATAATAGTGGCGCCAGTAAGCGGCGGCTGCGTGTCACCTTTGCCAGACAGCCACGCCATGGCAGGTCAGACACGCCGACCCGTCAGTCCGGGGACATCAGCAAGGGACAGCCAATCACCCGAAAGCACGCGTCTGAGGACCAATCAGTGCACGCCTCTGGCTTGCCTCAGTCCGCATCGCGGGGGACAATAGTTCGTTTATCGAGGTGACGAGGACTAAAACTGCCCTTCGGAGGAGCAGTGGTGGCTCCCGCCTGAGGTTGTTTGCAGCGTGGTAGACTTGCCCATCAACTGCCCTAATCTCACCCAACACCAAACATGTTCTAATGAGAAGATGCAAATCAGAAGACTGAGGTCGATTGCAAGCGTTGTGACTGAAATGCTAGTGATCACATACAAAACACGTGATAGCCTACGTGTGCATGCATATGCTCCCGCGCCCTGTTTGCTCATGCAGCAGACTCATGTTGCACGTGGTCCGATTAGGAACGGTTACAGTAACCAGCACAGTAGCCGTCACAGGGTTATGACAGTGTACTTTCGATCTCAGGATGAAATATACAGTATCACTGATGCAATCAAGCTTCTCGACTTCGTCTTGTGGCAGCTCGCCCTTGTCGGGGACTACGTCAGAGAGAGAGGAGTCAGTGTAGGGTTTTGTTGAACGGCTGTGATCACTAGGACGTTAGCCAACATATGCACGCGAGCCGAAGGTCGTTAGGGCTGACGTATGTGGACGTCTAAACAGGACATGAGAGCAAAAATCGCGTACAATACGGCCGGTCTTGAGCCAACCTTAGGTTAAATTAAGGCCAGGTTTGAGGTTAGAGTTAGATTAGGGATTAGGTTTAAGGCTAGCTTTAAAGTTAACGGCCAGGTGGTCAGGATCACGTTTAGGTTTAAGATAGGGGCTAGCGTCGACTGCAGAGTTAAGATTTAGGGTAGAGCTAGGGTCAAGATAAGGGCAACAGTTTAGTTTTTTATCCGTGTCATTGTTGGGGTTGGGACATGGGAGTAAGTTGCCCTCTCTAGAATTATTCGCAGGTCCACCTTCATTACTTGGGTGGGTCGTTCCTATTCCCATTTCCTACTTAGACGTCCACATAAGGCCGTCCCGCCCCATTCCGATTAACGGCAGGCCGTACATAGCCCAGAATGCGCTAGGGTAAGTTCAAGTGCTGAAACACACTGCCACTAAAGAACGAATTCCCTACGCAGTCTTTATGATGGACTTTTCTATATCAGTCTCATTGACCTGAAGAGAGACTGACGTAGCCTACTAGGAATCTGGGTAAGTGGAAACAATCCCAAATGCCTAACTAACGGTCTCGCCCGATATCTGCCAGTAACAGTTGAAAGGATGAACTCGCAGACCCTTTCTCAGCTTCCACAGCTTTCAGATGGGTTTTAGTTCTAAAGTAGAAGAGCTATGTCAGCGTTGTACGTTCATGCCATAAAATAATGTCAAACGCCATTTGTGGGCAGCTAAACACCTATTTTGTGTCAATGGAATGGAAGGCAGTCAACTTGCAGACACCGAATACGAAGTATCTCGTAGTTTTCCTCTCTAATACATTTTGAGCACGCATTCTAGGGCGAAGTATTCGTGTTTTTCTCAGTATGTGCATCGGGTCTTTTAGGACGCTGGGACGAAATCTTTCTCAGTCATCTATGTCGTTCACATGATCTAAGATATTTTGTTTTCCATTTTCCTTCTGGATTTGACAGCGGTCGGAAATAAGATACTTACCTGACAAACACCAGATACAGCGCGAAATAATAATCAGGATCTGTGTCCGGTTAAGTAAAAGGATTACGTTCTAATTTTTCGCCGCAATCTATGACTGGCTCACATGTAATAATGACTAATTATGTTGCCTCATGTATCCGATTACTTCTCAATGTGGGCTGAAAGAAGACAGTTTTTCTTCGAAATAGGTGTTGCGATAGCCAGCCTTGTCCCGTAAGCTACTCTTAGAACATATGACACAGTCAACCCTTAAACAGCTTTCATGGTTTTTGCATTTTTAAAACTGATTTAACGACTAGCCGCTGTCTTACTCAAGGAGATGGTCCCCATAGTATTCGAATAGCTTCAAGCCAGGAAGTCGAGGGGAGTCGCCAAAAGCCACTCAGAAGCCCATTTTGTTTATGAAATGATATTGTGGGCCATTTGATTACCCGCGCGATGATAATTGAGCATCGTTTCTGCAGGTACGATGGTCCAAAAGGGCGCTGTCACGTGCATTCCTGAGTATACTTTTCACACCCAGGAGTATGAGTTACAACTGAAGTCAGTATGCTTTGAACTCAAATTGATTCGGCAAAAAATTATTGCCAAGAAAAAAGGGGGACATCAAACAGTCACTTCTTCTGACTTATTTATCCTTATCAGTCAATGACATTATGGTTCAGATCAAGCGCCTAAGGTTGGAACACCGGTCATTTGGTCACTGAGCCCTTTAGAGTCAACCGTTCGCCAACATCAATTACGAGCTCAAGTCCTGCCGAGCCACGTGGTCAGGAATATACAAGTTCACCTGGCCGTGGAGCTTAGCAGTCTTTCTAATTGCAGCCTGGTGACGAGCACTGTCTGATTAGAATTTGTATTTTGCGTCTTGCCGACCTCATTACCGTAAGGACAGCCGACGGTGACAAGGAAGCGGCAGATGGACCGGTCTCTTCTTCTGGTTTATTGCTAAATCCCCCTCGAAATGCGACTTCTTTATGCATTAGGTTACATTCTGGAGGCACACTGCTTTTTTTAATACCGCCCCCACGGGTGAGGTAGAATAAGCTTCTCCTTCGTTGTGGATCATTCCGATAGATTAGGTCATGACTTGATGGGGACGATTAGCAACGATACAAAAAGAATTATTATTTGGCCAAACATCACGAAAATTGCCACTGATCGCCAGTGGAGCAGGCATGTGGTGGTCCCAGTCCGAGCGCCTGTCTCAACGCTGGGCCTCAGGCGAGTGTCGGCAACGTGCGCACCAGGGCTGTCTGGCATTCGTCCACTCGGCTTCCCAACCGACCAATCAGATTCAAGGTCGGATCAGACGTGACCTGTCTTAAGACGCTTTGACGCATGCCTTAGTACACGCCTGGGACGCCGCTCAGCGGGCACCAGACGCGTCCTCACCCGACTGCCAACTATCCAGCTATTCTGTCCAGAATATATTATCCTTCCCACTGGTGTCTGCCTTCTCTTTCCATTCGTGACCGGGCCTGAAAGTCGTGGCAGCCAGGGTCTCACTCGCGGCCTGGCCTATCTGCGATATGCACTCGCTGTTGGCAAAGTAAAGCTTAAACATCCGGGCTTTTCAGTTTGCTGTTCTGTGGACGGAAAACAGCATATTTTAAAGGATGAACAGTTTCAAGACCTAATCATCGAAGACTATCGGGAAGAGCCCTTTTTGCCGCTCGCAGAAACTACACTTCGTAAAAATGACTGCTTAAGTAATGTAAACTATCCCCCCCATTGTGGATACCTTCACACATTTAACCATCTTTTACGGAGAATATGCGCAAAATATTATTTTTTGTACTAATTTGGTGGCCAGTTAGAACTTATTTAAATCTAATGGCTGAGGAAACTGAGTATCTTGGTTTTAAAACATTTTAAATCCCCGAATAGTTTTGAACCCGACCTGCCTTTACATTTGCATTCAGGGCTTCCAAACTACAGGCTGCATATTTTTCGTGTAAGGAAAATCATACCTTTCGATATGTTGTAAAGAAGAAACTACATAGGGCTCATAAAATTTTGCGATGAATTTGGGCCATTTTGTATACTTTACAAGCAGTTTTAATAAACGTGCTAGTACGATGCTGTAGGAGTGGACATTTCATGGTCTTAAGGATCTCATAAAAAGAAACTTTTTTAAAACAAAGAGATACCAAATTCTAAGCAAATATTTTGAAGACGTAGTTTCCTATCAAATGAGTGGGAAAATAATAATTTTGGTCATTTTTCTACAAAGTGTGGTCGAATTTATAACGAAATTGAAAATCAATGAGAAAAATGATTACGATTTATGTAGTCATTTTTTGTGGAGTGTAGTTTTTACAGGCGGTCGGAAAGAGGTTTATTCAAGTCTGACTGAAGTATCTCGGGCTTATGCTGCACTATAATTAACATTACAACCTAATTTGGGTAATCTCTTCAAAACAAAAACACGTTTCACAATTTCGGTTAATGGTTCTTGAGATTGCACATGGTCTGGTGTAGGATTTCCGAGCCACTTTTTCGTTTTCAGTTTCTCTAGGCAAAACTGACCACTGAGTGCCGAAGACAAGGTGTCGACAAATTTCTTGACTGTTTACTACATTAGGTTTGACTTTAGTTAACAATGTTACTCAATTTCCTGCAGTCATTTCAGGATTACATGCGACCGAGTTCACTGATAACACCCACGAGTACTGATTTAATTACAATCTTGATATTTTCAAATTTATTACAGAAAAAGGACTGTTCAAGGGTCTGGTTAGTGACAAGTTGTGAATCAGATTGATGTTTTAGGATTGGGAAGGGAAGAAGTCGGTAGGTACAAGGAGGTGTGGGCATCATCTGGCTCACTGTCCAGTTAAAGCAGTATTTTGCAAGTGGGACACTTTACAACGGACGTCGGGATATGTTTGGGGAAGGGGCACACTGGTGGTCATGGGTCGGTTGGGTGCCTCTCTCATGCATAGTCGAATTCAGCTGCTTTCTTGGTCTCTGCAGGGTCTCCGACTTCATAGTTGTTTTCTCCCCTCTCTTCCTCCTCCTGCTCCTCGCCTTCCTCGTCTTCCTCGTCTTCCTCTTTTTCGAAGTCCTTAGCACACATGTGATACGTGAAGGTTGTGCAGTACATGTGCGAGAGGGCTACGTTGCCTGATCGGAGACGATCGCTGAAATGTGTACATTAATGTCAATTAGGGGAAAATCCGGTTATGGCTCATATTCCCATTTAAAACGCTCGGACCAACCCTCTTTCTCTTGTTCATCAATGATTGTGTAGATGGGTTGGACTGTGATGACTGCGGATGACATAAGAAACTAGAAAGTCATCCAGAATGCTGCCGATGAGACTAACTTCCAAGAAAATCTTTGTCGATTGGTCCCGTAGATGGCTCTTGTCCTTTAATTTGAACAAATGTACCATACTGCGCCTCGGAAATCAGACCCCTAGTAGGCGGCAATACCATCTGAACGGAATAGCATTTCGAGATGCAGAAACGCAGAAAGATCTCGGAGTTTGGGTTGCAGACAGCCTAAAGCCTTCTACGCAATGTTGTAAGGCGGCCAAGGCCGCAACTTCAATGCTATGTGCCATCAAGCAGGCATTCTCAGCTTTCGATGAAGACTGCTACTCCAAAGTCTTCGGCACGTTTGTAAGGCCGCATCTCGAATATGCGATTCAGGCCTGGAGACCGTGGACGCATCAGGATTACAATCTGCTCGAAAGGGTGCAGAGGCGAGCGACAAAATTAATAAGAGGTCAAAGTGCACTGCCATATGAGATCCGCTTAAGTAACCTTGATGTCCACCCTCTGAGTTATAGGCAGTTGAGCGGAGACTTGATACAAACTTTCCGTATCCTGCGTGGCTTGGACTGCGCTCTTCGGTGAGATGACTTTTTCCAACTCGCCACAACCACTAACCTCTGGAGACATCGCTTCAAGCTACGTGTGCCCCAGGGTAGATTGAATGTGAGAAAATATTTCTTCTCCAACCGTGTCGTGGAACCGTGGAATAACCTGCCCGAGACGGTTGCCATGTCTCAGTCTGTGGCGACCATGAGACCAGTGACATATGAGAATCAATGTTTGCATTCACTTACTGCTGTACTTTCTTCACATTTTGGCTTATTTATCGATTTTTTTATGTACAAATAGGGAGTTCAAAGGCCTAAGCCTATTTCCCTCAAATACACTGACTGACTGAAAACGCACTGCAACAAGGCAAGATTATAGGACACTTTGAATGCATTCCGTCAAGATGGCTTTCCCTCTTCAACAAACTGACCTTACTCTATAGGGAAAGGACCAGCGAAGGACATTTCACTGTCTGACATTTCACTGAAATCAAGAACCTGCAGCCACCCTATTAAGAATGATTATTTTTTATTAAACGCCTTGTCTGTAAACAAAACCAAACATCGACAGTTGTCGCATACGAGTAGCTTTTCATCAGTCCATTTGCGGGTCTATATCTTGGAGGGTTGGCGCATCTGCAAATCCTTGATCGCATTCCTCTTCTGGATGTGAATGTTATCATCTAAAGAAATCTCAGTTTGGAACACCACTTTTGTAATTAAACGACGTTCACAGGTCCATTTGAACCCACGAGGAAGACAGGAGAGGTATCTGCTGACTGTTTAGGAACATACAACGCAGAATTTGGACATTGAATAATTATTTGGTCAGCCTCACGAGATATAAATAAGTAAACTTTAGTGTTAAGCTGTACTATCAACCGGATCGAAGACAACGCAACAGTTGACGTCAAATGGCACGAAATGCCCACAACGGAACAATCTTTTCAGCTTAAAGTTAAGCCTGGACAAGTGCTGGGAGGGCAGAGAGTAGGATCGCCTCCTTTAAAAATGAAAACTTCATGCCCGTCCGACGTTCGTTGACACTGTCTTTTTGCAACAAATGGATTACCGGTTTTGGGATGGTGCTGGCCGTGCGAACTAATTCTGAAAATGAAGCAACGACCTCCAAAATCTGCAAAAGACGTTTCCTAATTGGACACAGTCGTTGGGGTCAAATATACGGGCAGACTTCGGGTGCCGAGGTCAGACCGGCCTTATTATTTGACAGATACTTTAGCTTACTTGAGCCACTCCACTGCGAAGAGGAGAGATGCATTGGTACTGTCCACACCGATAGAGTTAAGAATGGTGATGACTGCGACAACACTGGCGCTAGGAATGTTCGGCAGTGCGGTGACGTAGGCTGTTGCCAGGATGCTAAAAAGCAGATAGGAAAGCAGTGAGTATTTAAATAGACCGACATACGACTGTGTTTTCTCAGGACAGTTGTTGGAGTGTAAAGGTCAATCACTGTTAAATCTCCATTACCTTCTGTGTTCTTTGTGAATTAAAACTCGTAACGAATAGAGCGTGATAATGTGCTCCAGATGAAAGACTTCACTTCATGAGGTCCTTTCAGTCTCACAGAGGTTGTCGTGGGACCCCCTAGTGAGTTCGCGATCGAGGCAACACGGAGCGCTCTATTCTTTCCAACAGCTGGGCCACCTCGGTAAACACCAGCCTCACATGTCACGCAATATTCTCCACAGCGGTTGGCACAGCGTGAGTCAACGGCTTAACTGGTAAATCCCTAAGCAGGAGATGTCGGCCGTTGTCTACTGACTTCGATGCAGCTGCGGAAGGTGCAACTACGTTGGGGAAACCGGCCGACGGCTGCAAACGCGAATGCACGAGCATAAGTTGGCCGTGCGAAAGTTGGACCCAAAGTCGGAGGTAGCAACTCATGCCGCACAAATGGGATACATCTTCAACTTTGACGCCGTTGAGATTGTGGGCGGGGGCGGTGATCATACAGCAAGTCAAGTGCAAGGAGCCTGGATGTCCACCGATTGCTCTGTCAACCGTCACATCAATTCGCCTCCCCCCTATCTGACTTTACGAACCTTCTTAACGGGGGGACAGTCACGGCGCGGGACAATCGGGGCTGTCAGTCATCTCCGCGGCCGAAGGGGGCGATTCAGGTCACGGGGACATGCGGGGTGGATGCAGCCACACAGGCGGCATTGGCGGGTCATGCATTGAACAAAGTGCGCCATATAAAAGGAGCTGTGCTCAGAACTTCCCAGTCTCTGAAGATGGGTAGACGAATCAACTACTCGAAACGTCGGACCCCCAATAAATCCCTCCCGGTGAATGCTTCCTCCTCCTTTGTTAAATGACTGCATGAACTAGGGTAAATACCAAGGGTCTCGCCTGCCTGACGTTGGGTAATGACTGACCGAGGACGGCTAATAAGCCAGAAGCATTCCCTCGCGTCTCCTCTGTCATTGTCGGCGATACGTCCCGACCCATGAACCCTTTATTGTAGGCCGCCACCTGCACTCGGCGGGCTTAAATGTTTGCTTGTCCGATCTCATACTTAAGTAAGAGGCGATTTCAATCTGGACGTCTGAGCTTGCTGATCGGAAAGTGAGTTCTTTCCGGAAGCTTAAATTTTCGACTTTTAGTTTGGGTGGAAAGATTGTAATGAGCCCGCACTACTCACTCCAGGCTATTTTGCTTCCGTATGGCTCATTGTTTTAGGACAATTGATCTTTGGGTCATGCTGAAGCACATTCACTTGACGCTTTTCTTGTACTTACTTTGAACTCAATTTTGAGCACAGCACTATCAGGCACAAACAATAGACTAAAAATAATCGAAACAAAATGAAAGTATTGACGGAAGTGTCAAGCAGTGGGGCGAAATGCGCAGCCCGCTTATGCCTGTGGTTACGTACATAATTATAACAACTTTGCCAGCATCCAGAGTGATGTCGCTGAGCTGAGCGATGAAAAAGCAGGAACCGACGATAAAGATGGCGGAAGCGTCACTTTTCATGGTGCCTGCGAATGGTAGCACAAAGCGGGAGATGGCCTTCGGTATGCCGTAGGTGTCGCAGGCCACGAAACATTTCGGTAAGGCGACAATTCTGTTGGAAAGAAAACAGCACGGGACGAAGATTAACAGAATGAGTTTCTATCACAACAAGCAAAAATACCGTCAGGAGGGATAGGGTAGAAAAATAGGGGTTGGACGTTAAAATAGTTGATGAATTACATCCCCAGTTTCGAAAAGTCCAGAACTCTCCTTTGGACCGACTGCCAGTACTTACACTTTTACAATGAGATTTGTCTCACGAACAACCGGAAGGGGAAGAACGTGATACAATTAATTGCTACTTATTGAGAAAGTTAACCGCCACCCCACTTTTGATGCAATTACTAATTCGTAGTTAAATACCATTTTTGGTGGACTCATTCCGGCATCAATTCTAGTTCGCATATTGCTCGATTTGAATACTGCAGAAAATAAACCGGCAAACTTCGCTGAACCTGTTACTATGTGCACCACTGGACTTTAGCCACGTTGCTCATAACAGTCAACATTATAATACGGATATGCGAAGTTGGTTGATAAAATATGACCTTTTTCAGGCGTTTGGGATAAAAAGAGATATCCACTGCACTAGCACCAACGCACGTTTGTATTCAGCAGTTTCCTTCGATACACGCACATACGTACAAACCCTGAACAGAACGCCTTCTGTTGAAGCGCAAGTCTGGCCCTCTAAACTGCAGCAAAGCCTGCCTAAAAACGCGATGGCTCGTTTGAAAGTGACACTCATTAGGACACATAGGTAACCGTCAACTGGAGTGTGGACTCACCCACTGGTAGTTGCAAACGCGATGAAGTACGGTGGAAGACACAACTTGAGAATCCTGAACGGATTCACCCGCAGTACGGCAACAGAGAGGAGGAGGAGAAGGAAGTGTGTGAATTGACCAACGAAGTTCAGCAACACAAACCAGCCCAGGCTCGCAAAAGTGCTGGCTATGTTATCCACGCCCGCGATTGAGCTCATGACCATGAAGCAGACGCCAACGGGCGTAACCCTGGAGGAAGTGTATAAGTCAAGGCCGATGAGACGGGCAAACAAGGTAGGAATGCATTAAGTTTATATCATACAGCAGAGTAGAAAGGTAGGGATTCTAAGTTTCGTTCAGTAATCCGGTTCTCTTCCAAGAGAGTAGATCACTTGGGCAGAAGTCTTGCATCCTCCCTCGGATATAAGCTGGGCCTAAACCTTTATCTGAACCGCCCAAATTCCTGAATTGATAGGCGTCACACCGTGAATGACTATATATAGTAGGAAAACCGCCGAGGAACGACGTCTATTTATCTGCCCTCTACATGGAGTGCTGCATGTTCGGGTTAAAATAAGTGGACTCATTTACTTAGCTCTGTTGATTGCTGCTGGCTTTCCCCACTCTGAGATTAATTTCATTGTAACTTACGTATTAAAGCTGTGCAGATTAACTCTAGCATGACGTAGACGTAAAAAGGGCTTAGTGATCATAGGCGTCTTTTGTTTTTAAGTAGGTATTCTATGCAAAGGTTTTCTTTCTAAGCCCAGCATATTTAAAAGTCATGTTGGCTGACAGATCTTAAGCACAAACACCCAAACAAAGGAGCAAATTTTCGAAGATCTGGGCCTGAAGCTATATAATGTCAGATCCTTGTCCAAAGGCACTTTCCTTCACTCAAAAACGTCTACATTCTTTTTCGGTAAGTGTCTTCGAGATCCCCTGGACGTCTTACATATCCCACGTTCTGGTCCCTTTCACTATAATTCACGCATAAAAACCGTATACACTGCCTCTGTGATTACGCGTACAAAGAGAGGCTTTAATGTTCACAATTGTATGGGTGCAAAGATGGATCGACGACTGAATGCGTCTTCTACTTCCATGCAAGGTTCCCCTTTTTTATCCTAGCTGAACGAATATAAGCATTAACCGACAAACAGATGAGCAGCATTTTGAGGACATACTCTTTAAGCCATACACCCTCTAGTTTTTGTTCCTAAGCACTTTCCACAAGCACAAAGTCGGAACTATTTTCCAAATAGGGCCTTTGATATCCCATGGATATTTGAACTGAAAGTTTGGGTTTGTTTTTATAGGCCGTTTGTTAGCAATTTTAATTTCTTCAGCCATTCTGCACCTGGTCTCTAAGACCGGAGGCATATACCGAAATGGACTCTGACTGTTGGGCACCGATAAACTTTATTATATATCCCCATGTGTACTCGCACATTTATGCTTCATTAATTGATGGATTTTGACGTTAAAGGCAAATAATTATGTTTCGACCAATTTTTTGGACATAACTTAAAACTGCTTCCCACAACAACAAAATGACATTGGGTGTTGGTCGCAAAAATGCAGTCTCTGAACAGCGTGGACTTACAGTAAGAACTTCTGCATGAGTAGCATCACGACGTCGCCAAGGGAATTGAAAAATTTCTTGAACGGAATACCCTTTTCCTTTGAGGCGTTTGTGGCAAGGCCGAAGACGAATGAGACGAAGAGCACACCTGCAAAATTCATTCAAGTAATCGCAATCAACCGCAAATCATCCACAAGTCAAACCCGAACATAGTGTGTTAAAACTTACCGATCATATTCGTTCCTTCTAAAGTGACCGACTTGTAAACAGTCTGGTTATTTTCAACTTCTGGCTTTTCAAAGTCTGTGCCGGCCTGCAAAAATAAATGGAAACCGTTTTTTATTCGCAGCTTACCAACACACATAATGTCCGCTCACAGGAAGAGCGGTGCTGATACATGTGCGCAGTACGTCTACCTTATACAATACAGCGCGTATTTCGACAAGTTACTTCTTTGCAATCGCAGTTGCGAAGATCCTGGGTGGAGTTTTCACAAGCAAGCATTCTTACATGAAACCTCTCTGATGCACTTTAGAAACATGGCTCACTGACTGGAAAGAACTTGAATCCTCAGACTGGCTGAACCAAAATGCATCTGTCACATCCACGTACACATAAAGCGATAACTAAACTCAGTTTTGGGAAAGATATATCGTCCAGTTACTAAGAGAAACGGTTTGATACCAATCTGGTCCGGTCTGGCTTGCATCAGAATCCAGGCCTTGGTAGCAAGCGTTTAAACCTACGGTTGCTCTATGCATGGCCTCGTCCTGTTATGTCATTTTTTTACCTAGGAGTTGAGGACTCGAGTTGTCTGAGTCAGATTCTAAGCTCACAATATGAGACACATCTGAACACTCTGTGAAGGCATTGTAACCGCCGGCAACGTTGAGTATGCCATTACACCTGAGGGTATAAGAGAATGCTCCCGGAAATACAGCAAGTTTATGACTGAAAAACGATTGGCCGGGAATTGCAGTGTCTGCACTATGCATTGCTGTTATCCAGTCATATGTCATGTCCGGACGGAGAAAACCTTCCGTTTTTCTTCTCTAAATAGGGCGGGTTAACGCCCGTCGAGTGTTTGCTTGATTACTAGACCGCGTGTCCTACCGGTGGAGAAACGAGTGTATACGCTCTCACGGGATTGACGCTCAGCGATCTGGTCTGTTTGGAGGACGAGACAGTGCATTCCGTGATCCTTAGAGCTCCGATCTACAGTGCCTGAAAAACGTAAGATAGCGAAGTGCAATCAGAGAGAGGCGTTTTCGTCAACCTTGCTTCCTGTCAGATGAGGATGCTACTTTAGGTAGATTGCTGTCTTCTCAGGAGTACTTACATAGAAAAGTCAAATTGTACCAGCATACTTTGCTCAGGATATCTTATTTTTTGAGAGTTCTTCCACTACCCTAAACCTGTCTTACGCATCTCCCCTTGAGTGGTAGAGTGAAGTACCGGTTAGGCAGTTGTACCAGTAACGATACGACCCTTAGGCACAATGTGTTTGGTGGAAGGGGCGCATTCGTTGCTTGCCTTTTCCCAAAATGTTCACATAAGACGAGAAAATAAACAAAGCGCATGCCTTTTTTGCAAGTATCAGGGAGGGCAGCAGGTGTCGAAATGCTTACCTGGAAGAGGGTGACACCAACGATATTGTCGGGGAAAATGTTCCTAAAATTGGTCAAGCGAAAATTTAGTGCGTGCGATGGTGAAGACGAAGGTCAATCTTGGTACATAATCATTTTGCGTGGGATGCTCAAAAAAACCTGACTGCTTAGACAAATAACGCGGTGCTTTTTGTTTCCGGTCATTTTTATGGAGACCACGGAAATACGTGCACATATTTGGTGGTTAATGGCCTTCAGCTCAATTGGCTCTGGGTGGAATTCTTCTAAAAGCTTAGGATACCTCTTCTCTTTTTTCATTGGTGAAAGAAAACAAAGTCGATCCTTTAGCTTGGACAGCCGCCATCGCAAGACGTTTTTGCAGGACGATGCTAACGATTAAATGCTAGATGATATTTGGATTTTCTTTCATGTGCTGCAGTTGCTGTACACACAAATTTGACGAACAAGCATAAAGTTTCCGAGTGCTATTAGTGGCGGAAAAGCGATCTTTCCACACACAATCGTTAATTTTTCTTATAACTGGCTTACTCTTAGCTGATGTCATAAGAGTCCTCCAGACATACCACTATTCTACGTGTAATGAGATAGTGACCGATTCTTACGAAACTACGAGGACGAGAAGGTTCTTTTTATCGATCGCTCTCTGTATACAGCTTTATATTATGTGCTTAGTTTTTCTCAAATTTCTGTACTTTTATTATTTTTAAGACAGCTAAAGTAGAGGTCCGACTGGAAGATAAGCACACTCTCATTATCC
Organism: Spirometra erinaceieuropaei; assembly: GCA_902702965.1. Classification (NCBI taxonomy): domain Eukaryota; kingdom Metazoa; phylum Platyhelminthes; class Cestoda; order Diphyllobothriidea; family Diphyllobothriidae; genus Spirometra; species Spirometra erinaceieuropaei. Next base: position 115,620 of record CACRXP010000817.1, read on the forward strand.
GCCTCTCCAACTGTTAGATGCTCTTTTAGCGTTGGCACAGTGTTTTGTAAGTAACAGGAACACTCACAGGAATAGATCTCTAAAAATGTACGAGATTTGATTTCCGTCATCCTTAGTTTCATTGCCTGGGCTTTGGGATGAGGAGCCGTCTCCTAGCCCACGACCTATCGAAAACAGAATGTATTAAACATCGACAAAAATTAACGCAGGGTTGTAAATGCCTTTCCTGGTCTACAGGAATGCTAATTAAATAAACACCTGGTAGAGGCATGTTAGCGATAGAGTCAGGTTCAAGACCGTAACAACTTAAATATAAGCCTACGCTAGTTGCCAGAAACTACCCTCTGTTCATCCGCAGTCGCTGTCAGTGCCTTAATGATTTCAGCACTCCTTCTGTTTAGCCCCTCTACCTTCACCGCATATTCCACGTTTGGACTGCTAGACACCTGAAATCCTTGTGCCTAGTTGAAATGACCAAATTTACTGTTCGTTTGAACGAAATAATATTTTCACCAACTTTTGGCCTATTGGCGTGTGGGAGAATGGAGTGAATCTTGTTTTGCAGAGGGATTGCTTCCGGATCGATTATGTCTTTTCTGAATGTATTTCGTTCGGAAAACAAGATGACTTACCGGGTTTAATGATATAACTGTAGGCCATGCCAATGAGGGAGGAAATGAGATTACACGCGAGGATGTAGACGAGGGCGACCACGCTAACTTTGCCGTTTTCCTTAGGGTTCAGATCCGCCAGAACTTGAAAATGGCATAAATATACCCGTGATGATAACGATAATCAGAATCGATACGGTCCTGAAAGCGACAAAACTTCAAATCAAACTGAAAATTTCAAGTGTATAAATGCAGTTGTGTGTCCCAGTGTCTAAAACGACCTATGGTACTTACCGTTGATGACGTTGGCAGAAATCATCGGCAGGATTGTAAGTTGTAAAACGCGAATGTAAATGTTTCCAGGCATTGCTGAAAGAAATAGACGTGGTATGCCTTAGTGCAGGTTCTTTGTTGTAGACGTGCAAAAATCTAATTCATTTTATCAGTGATTCACTCCTAAGGCTTTCGCAAAAAATTCTAGAAAATGTTAGCACATTCGCTTTATCGCTCAACCGAATCTAAATTATGGCCTTCAATTCAAACGTTTATGCAAATAAACGGTAGCCTCTTTCTTTTTTACTCTATCTTAGTGGGTGCTCAGTTAAACTAAACGGTCCAAAATGTGCTCTGCCAAAGTAACGGATGCGCACATCGGCCGCATTACCAGGGTGTTGCATCTATCTAGGACCAGAGGAAAAAAGTTTTCGTACTGTTAAAATATTTCTGACTACGTAACTTCAACCTAAAAAGACGAGGGAGAAGCAGATGACTGGTTGCCATTTACTGTTTGGTATCAATTAAAAATATACAGAGAACCACTTCCAGAAGGATCTGAGAGTTAATTATTAGTCGAATGGTCGCTAAGAACTCCAAACTTATTTACCATCCTTAGCTAGGTGCATCACAGACTCCTCTCATTTTTTTCTTGCTTTGCTCGTAAAGAGATATGCTCATTTTAAAACGCGTCTTTTGAATCCTCTCTTCTTCTGTCTGTGTTTCTTACGTTATTTTAGTTTATATCCTTATACAATGACATTTCAAAACAATCAAGATGACGCCGTCCACCTCTTTACCCCGAATTAATTGTTGCGAGGTTTATCCGCTCTATGTAGCGTGTTCTCCGGCGTATATCTTACCATACATCATTCTGTTTTACGACTACTGGCACAATACCTTATGATTTATCGTAAACTCAGGACTAGGCGTGGACATGTATCCAAAGAACGAAAATTACCGTAAAAAATAAATTTGAAATAATGGAAACAAGACTCTCACAACTCAGTCTGCAAACGCGGTGAATTAGCAAACGAAAACTAGTTTCAAATGCATGCAAAATATTATGTTTTTTGTAGATATTCTTTGAGGAAGATGCTTCTTAGTTTACATATTTGAATCCAATGCTATAAAACAACGTTAAAAATGTTATGACCAGAGTAAAATATCCAGCTATACTCACAACCTCCTTGAGCAAATATGCTGATTAAAAGTATTCAAAGAAAATGTATTTTCGAGAAAAAAGGATAGCAAGGCGGCATGATTTGTTTAAAATGTATCTTTCGCGAATTCATAGGGACTGCTCCTGTTTATACTGACGCCGAGAAGGCGGAATACTCACCAAGCCACGTCTGTCCCACCTCGTCTAGTCCCACCTGCTGTATGCCGAATCCAGCACCAAAACCGATAACCACACCGATGATAGTAGTAATCATAAACCAGTTTTCAACGAAACAGTTTTTCTTCTTTGGAGGTGCTGTCACCTCCTCCTCCGACAGAATCGACGAGTTCTCGCTTTCGGACATGGCTCCTCTACTGTAATCGAAAAACAGCTGGCTACCAGAACCGCAGTATGTACGATTTCTCCTTCTCACCCAGCATTTATTATATTTCACGATGAGATCGCGAAGTACAACAGACCCACAGCTGGAGCCACTCAGAAGCCAGTTGGCATGCGTCTCGTTGTTAAGTTGATGTAGGCGTGAAGTTCGCACCCCACAGGGTCCCCAAAAGGTATTCGCTCAAAAAACCCACTTAAGTTAACTAGCTGGGGGACAAGCGAACTAATGTGGAGTGTGCGTGAACTGCGGGTTGCACATGCGAGCTGGGGTGTAATAGCATGCTTGATATCAAGTGACAAAGCATACAGGAATAATAAGACACACAGCTTTTTGATTTTTCTGGATCAGAATACACAGAAAATTGGCAAATGAGGTGAAAGAGAGCATCTGAAGTGAATTTAGGCATCAGAGGCGTGGCGTGAATAAGCGTTTATTTTCGAATTAACGGTCTCGGCGCGCGCCATCAAAAACATCTACAACTGAAAAACCCCTATACGGTGAGGTGACTCTAAAATGGGTGAATTTTTAGAAGTGCAGGACTAAAAATATGGAAATCGGTAGTTCTTTCTAGGTGTAGTAAGCCTTCCGCAAGTCTCTCGAGACTGCGTAGATGATGTAGACTGCACCCAGGTAGAGAACATAAATAGAATCAACTGTTGCTGAACGACACTCTGATGCACACTAACGCCCGGAAACACCATTTGCGAATTCACAAGATGAAGGAAAGAAAACAGCCACCGAACTGTTCATTACAATTCCAGAACCGACATTAATAATTATTTCCCGGTCATTTACTGATTTTAGAAATTACTAGATACGCACATGTAAGTAAGCTTTTACATGAGCCAGAATGCATGGATTCTATAAACAAAGATTGCTAAGAGGTTTTGAGCGGAAAGTCATCGCGATTTTCAATGAGTTTATATTTCACCTTTCATATTGACCCAACTGTGAAAAACTCGGCGCCTCGGTGGGATTCAAACCCACGCAGTAAAGGGAAGGCTGTAGCGCAGCCAACGCTCTAACCACCTGAGCTACGAGGCGCCGAGTTTTTCACAGTTGGGTCAATATGAATTATTAAAAATCTGCCAAAATATCCATGTATTTCACCTTTGTTGGAGTATAGTTCCAATTATGCAGCGTGCAATCACACATAAAGATTCCTGTCGGTTTTAAATAACTTCTGGCGCAGACCCTATGAGTACTCGCTCTATGTTGTATCCAAAACGGATGTTTCATAGGCAGAACCCCAGCTGTGTACTTCTCTTTAACAGCTGTCTGCCGTTTGAAGGTTTACGAGTCATTTCCATAAACGATTATCCCAGTCGGACCACCTCACGTAGTCTTCAAGAAAATCGCCAAGGATATGGAAAGCAGAAACACTTGGAAATCTTTGTCATGGGACAGCGTCGGACGAGTTCGTGCAGTGTTTAGCCACTAAGCTACTCCTGACGGAGGATGAGGGAGTATTAGTACATCGCATAACCGACAAGATTCCTCAAATAAGCTCGATCGCGAGTTCGGGAGGCGGGCGATCCGATACTTATCGGGGACGTGTTTTTAGATTACGAATTTTGTCATTTGCTGCTGTCATGCAGCTGCTTGCGTCGACCTGCCGATGAATTTACAAGCAGACATCGTGGTGAGGGAAGACACCTCTGCAAGCAGATCGATATCATTTGGGTCTCCATCTGTCCTTAAACACCATTGGTTGGTGGCGAAGTTAATCTGCCTTGGGAGGTCAAAAGGACTCGCCTATGTTGCTACCGCAGTGTGATGCTTGTGGGGGACTTCATAAAAATGTTCCTTAATACAACATTTTAGTTAGGCAAAAAGGATCTGTAGGTGCTACATTGCGCAGAAGGTAAAAGAAACTAATTGAAACAAATATACGTCCAGCGAAACATGAACGGTAAGAGTAGGCATCCTAGCTCACAAAAATTTTGTATATTAGCTTGCATATCCCCGTTATGTGCTTTCTCCGACACAAGCAGAGTATTTAACAACGTTTATGATTCTAGGTATAAGCTGATAATAATGTTTTAACGAAAAAAGTTATTTTTTGAGTCAGATTTTTAAAAAGATGGTTCAGAGTTCCTTAGGTGAATAGGCAGTAGCAGAGAATGTTTAAAACAATGTAATTCTGGGTCCGCCATTAAAATGATATCATTCTCTTGAAGTTACAGACCTACATCAAAGTCGCTTTGTAGGCACTCACAGTTCACGGGAATTGTCATACAGCTAAGATGCTTACAATAACTAAGTCCCACTTGCAATAGAAATGTCCACTTACCTAGCCACACCTTCCCCGTCTCATTCAGTCCCAGCCGTTGTATACCCAGACCAGCTCCAAAGCCGATAATGACACCAATGATTGTAGTTATCATGAACCAGTTCTCCACAAACCAGTTCTTTTTCTTATTCTTAGTGGCAGCTACGTCCGAATAGTTGCTTGCACGGTCATCCCGATTCACGACGCTGTTAACTTCCGACATTTTCTTTGGCATGTCCACTTCGGTTCCTACCTTTGCCTATATAGAATCCCCGGCCTTATTTCGACTGAAACCCCATTGGACTCCATGGAAAGGACCAATTAATGAAGCTGTTTTTTGCTGAGCTGAGGGTCTGCTCGCACTAGTGTCTTCCCTCATCACGATGTCTGCTTGTAAATGCAACTGTAGGTCGACGTAAGCAGATGCATGACATTTTTTTTACCCAACTCGTTTTACTACCTGCCTATCATAAGTTTTCGTGGGCTTTGAAAACTGGAGCTTTGTTCACGCTGGGTAACGCAATCGTGACATGCACCTCTCACTGTCGAGCCAACACCGGTTGATAACAAAACGGATGCGTTGATCACGATGCTCCCGTCTCCGTGATTGTTTTTATCTTTCACGTAAGATTGTGCCCTGAGGAGGAGGATAGTGTTGTAAAAGGCCAATAAAAATCTCTCGGGGTTGTATAAGGAGAGGCAATTATACATTGGCACCCAGGTCTTGTCGCGTGACTTGTCACTTCAAAAACAGCATGTGTTACCCCTGTGATCAATATTCTCTGCGCTAAACTCCCACGAGGAGAATAAGTCTTTGCCCTTTTAAAGGCTGTAAATCATTGGGGTAAGAGGCGGTTCTGTCTGGATAGGACACGGCTATAGGAACACGCGCTTACTTCAGATGACCTAGCGCTAAGTTCCAAAGAGATTAGGGTTAGGGTTGAGGTTGGAAGTGGTAGTAGAGTTAAGATTAAGACACACAGAATAGGGTCCCTTTATGTAGTTTAGCGCAGGGCCGCCTGCGTTAAGTAGGAGTCCTATTCCCGTGTCGCACTCCATTCCGTTTTAAAATTGCTTAAGATGCATTACGAAAAGTCTTAATTGTGCGGCCTTTATGTCGGTCATCTCCGATGAGAGATGCTAGGTCTTCTTAGTTAGGGACATGGTTGTGCGTATCACGTGCTGATGGGCTGTTTGACTCTCGTAGCCAGTGCATACGCGCCCATCGCCGATCGTCTTGTCATCGGAGACCCCAGGGAGTGAGGAGAGTGAAGTGAGGTAGACACATCGAAAGTTGCCCCACTGTAAACAAATCTATTCCCAGGTCACTGCCGGGACCTATTCGGAGACAGTGGTGGACTCCGTCGCTTGTAGCGATCGGATTTCCAGTTTAGATTTTTCGAAACGTCCAGTATATTTCAATATCTTCGGGGCAGTTGATAGTTCCTTCGAGAACTACGCTTTTTGGCAGATGGCAACGGAACAGTTGTGTAAACAAAGCTTAATAAATTCGCTGTAAATATGTAACTATGATTATTTAAGTAATACGTTATCGGATGAATAATAACAGACGAAATATTGCTACTTAACCTTCTACTAGGAATGATGACTCAGAAATGGGGGTGTGTGCTAGAATGACTAACAAATGTGCCGGAATATACCTGTCTATCAAAACAGTATTTGTCTTTCCCAGGAAACAACCGTCCGACTGCTGTCTATAGGTTTCTTTTTCCACGACGACACGACGTATTTAGGTAACCCACTCCAGACGTTAACGAACCGCCGTCGCTAACGGTACCGACGCAGATCGAAGCGCTTGAGGGCTCTCCAACGGATGAAGCGGTTTTCATTCAGGTTGGCACATTTAGAAAATAGGGAAAATTGCTCTCATTGGAGGGCATAGTCATGTCTCCTCAATATCCTAATAAACTTGCAGCCTAAAGTAGGCAGACTGGACTTTGAGAAAGAAGACTTGAGATTGTCTATGCACACTACTGTCCTCCCCTGAGCTCCTTCTAAGAATCGACGGTCTTTGTCAGCCGCATTCAGCAAACCCGTATCTCATAATCTGGATACAGAGGGAAAATTATCCAGTAAAATTTTACGGACCGTCTACAAACGCAATGGTTTTCCCTCGCCAATGTCATGCATTTTCTTTTTTAGTCAACGTGCTGGGGGGATGGCTTAGTAGATTGCATAATCGTCTGGTTCGGTAACATTCGCAAGAGATCTTCAGTCAACAGCGTGTTGCGACGATCAGTTTCCTCTCTCAAAGGGGCCACGCAATAGATGCGTTGGGCCAAGACAGGAGTTAGATGAGAGTCCTGCATGCGTTTGTGCCAATGCACACTCAGAACAAATGCCCACTTTAAAGGTGCTGTGGCAGGCACAGTTGCTGGCTCACGCATCGCCATTTACGATCCGTGACGGCCCCACTCCTATTATTTTTTTGTTGTCTAAAATCATAGTCAGTTGTTTGTTGTGGACCAGAGGGCGTGGTGGCACGTCTAGGTGCGGGTTTTCGCCCTGCCAGCCATCTGCGGCCTCTCCCACCTCCTGTCTTTTCGACTCGGTAATGACACCGGGCTCAGGTAGGGGGGGGGGGTGTGGTAGATGCGGCGCAAGTCTACCATCGCTATAAACTAGTTCATGTGTAGGTCACCGTTTCTGCCCTCGCCCAACTGTGAAGCACATAATAAACACTGTCGGCATCGACGGTTGAACCCTCGTGAGGGTCAGTACAGGCGCCTGTTTTTTTCGGTTTTTAACTTGCCCTGGACACTGCCCAAAATCATCTACCGGCCCTTCGCCAAGGCCATTAAGAATTCTCCCAAAGATACAGTCATTATGCATAAATTTGATTTTTTAGAATATTTTGACGCCGCCTGCGAACACATCTTGTCTGTAGTTTAACAAAATCAAAGATTCAAATAGTCTGAGGTGCAAATAAGTGATTATATCCAGTATAACGTACATGAAAATATGGCAACATGACTAGCACCAATGTACTTTCCTCTCGACGTAAGTTCCAAAGGATGTGCTTACGGGGACTCGGCGTTTTCTATTCCGCTTCAAGAAAGACTAATACACTTGTTTTCCGTCAAATAGTGCGTCATTGGCCACCTTCGGGCCTGTCAGTACTGAGAGACACGCATCAATATTGCCTTGAAAGACGGAAGCTCGTGTGCTTTGGGAATGTCAGGAGAATAAACCCTTAGCTCCTTATCTCGTCCCTTCTTCTCGAATGTGAATCCAATGGAATAACTCAAACGCATCTCAAGTTGCTCTTCACTTAATAGAAGTTGCTATTTTAGCACCCTTTAATAATCGTCATCAATAAATTTTAAAAACATGGCTGGAATCCCGGGACAGTCTAGCGAGGAAGATAGCACTTTAACCACTGTGTGAAAGGGGCAACAGCTAAGTAATTTAACAGAACTCTGCACCGAACCGCGGAAAATTTGCGTCCAGACAAGTCCGTGGAGGGAGCCCGCCGATTTAAGTAAGTTTCTAGCCGAAAATTGTGCAGGAAGTATTGAAGTTGAATCTTAATGGACAAGTGCATACTACTAACTGTCCGCCGCCTCTAGATAAAACCCCGAAGGGCTCGTTCAAAGGACCTTTCTGCAAATGCAAACAATAATTTCTGAGGAATTTGAAAAATCCAGCACTGAAAAGTGAGGGCATATATGCCAGAAAGCACAAGAGAAAGACCAAGGGGACTAGGGGTGAGGTGGACGCCTCGCTGCTGCGTAATGTGGCTGGACGACATAGACAGAAGACGTGCCTTGGCTATTAAGTGAGATATTTGTTGGGAATCAATGAATCAAACCTGAAATGCCTGACTTAGTAAGTAAACTACTAAAATTGTTTCCTCTAGTCTCGATTAAGCCACTTGTATGACAGTTCGGCCGTCTCTACCGACGATTCTCACCGTGCGCTCCGCAACTTGGTTGACACAAGGACGGTGACTTGCGCGTGAATATGTTAACAGTGATATTAGACCTGCACTGCATCTACAGCACTCTCTCTTCCGTCACCCTCTTTGGCCCGGTGTCAAGAGAAAGTCAATAAGATCGAAGGAGGGATCAGGCGCAGGTGGCTGACACGGCGTGAGCCTGCGTCTAGGCGTACCACCACACTCCCCACGTTTATGCGTGGGCAGCCCAACAACGCGTCCCAGACCCTGGTCTGGATCTTGTGGTGATCCAGCGCAACTCCCGAGTGGCCTGTTTAGGGGGGTATTTAACTCACCTAGTAGTATGTGCTCCAATATCCATACTACGAGTGCCGAAGGATGAGTGAAGATTAAGCCAGCACTTAAAAGTGATTAGGCCGAGTACACAAGATTATCCATCTCTGCTTTTACTTGTTGATAAGAGCAACTGCTGGCTTTTTATTTTAGTGTATTTGAAACACTCAGTGGCGAAACCCTTTAAGATAGTCAGTACCATTCTAAAAGTCAAAGTGTGATTCGCATAAAGCCGACCACAGGCCGAATGCATATTTGGGTGTTTCATTCCTGCATTGAGATTGACACTTGCCTGCTCGTGACCTTTGAGCGCCTAATCGAAATTGGCGTTCTTCGTGGAGTCAGACAATCCAAAATACCTTTAGTATATCTGAGTAAACTGGTTAAGACGGAGACCACGGTGGATATATAGTCGATGGTTCTGTCGACCAGCTAGTCACGCATCTTTTCTGGAATATCTCCGATTACAGTCGGTGGCCAGCTGAATGCGTGAATAGGCCAAACTGTTCCAGTAAGCCCTTTGTCTTCTCCAACTTATTGCCCTCGACCTTTCAATTTTTCCAACCAAATTTAAACTGCATCACTTTCTGTAGCTTCCAAACTTCTTACTTCAAACACATTTAGGACCAACTGGGCCCTTTTGTAATCCAATGGGTGTTCGCGTGTTTGTGATCACTACAATATCGTGGAAGATGAAATAGGCTGGAGTTTTTGGTCAGCGGCGCTTGATACTAGCAAGCTACTTTTTTACACTTGGCTAGTTTCGTAGATATCTGCTCCAGTCTTCGCTGCTCTTTCGAAGATGGTTAATTAAGCACAACGTCGTCTCAGGCCTTCGGCTTGATTCGTAGCTCCTTGAGGGAAGTCCGTCGGCTGTTCTTGTAGCGTCGCCTTCACCCTCCTTGTTGGCGAGAATCTGTAACGACACAGCAGTGGAAGGATCGCTTGGGTAGGCGTTCGTCGTCTATCCACGCAAAGTGGTTGCTCTAAAACAATTAGAGTTACCTCATCATGGCGTAGAGATCGAGGATTCCGCTTCCGTTCCAGGAATTTAGTGTCTGGGAGCCTGTCTTGTCACCTAACTTTCAGTAGTCCTCGGAGGCAGCTGAAGCGGAAACGACCCAGATTCCTAGCTTGGTCGACGAAGACTGTCCATGTCTTTGTCCTAAAGAGTGGCGTCGTCAGGACTACCGCCCTGCATATCTAGGTTCTTGGTTGGAATGAAGAAGTATATGACATAGCTATTTATCAATTATCTGCGCCGGGGTTTAAAGTCCAGGTGCATCAAGTCCGGGACTAAGATATGACTGGCTGGTCGAATAACGGTGGAAAGAGAGTTCGAACTGAGCGGTCTACTTTTATATTTTTCGGTAGCTTTTCCCGAAACTCCGAGGGTTCCGCTCCGCAATAACAGCTTAAAACACTCTCAGAGTCTGAACCGTCCAGGAACTCCGATATGTATGTCGTTCTTTGTACGCTCCCCCACTGCTACGTCCGGTAGTTGGAAGGATGGTTCCACCGGGAATCTCTCTTGCGTACGAAAGACAGGCAGAAAGGTCAATGCTCTAATTGAGGTATGGTGAGTCGAGAAAGAACATATTGCAAAATCGAAAGTCGGCACGATTGAGATAGTTGGATAATTTTTACTGTGGACGGGGAAATGCACAAGCTACACAGAGGGTGGCGGCAGCGGCGGCGGTGGCAGCTGCCCCGACCAGCCGCGAGCCGGACGTTGATGTTGCTAGCTCTGGAGCCACGTGCGTACGTGCGCCTGATCCTCAGCGCCGGCAACCAATCCGTATAGCCTTCAACGCCGATTGGTGGCATGTTGTATAGACCGCCACGATAGCCCTCCGGCTAGAGCAAGGGCGGCATGGAAAAGCACCAAAGGCATCGTCCATGTCTACATAAACCGAGTAACTATGCTATCAGAGGAGTCAACAGCTGTTTTGTGATCGTCATTCTAACATTATTATCGGAAACAGAAATCTGAAAAACTGTGCTGAGTTAATTATTGACTTGATTAGCCAGCCTGTCTAAGACCTGCAACGTCCTAGGTGGTAGACGAATGCGCACTTGGAGTTTGCTTTTTATCCAGCCGGTGCGGCTGGCTTAAGGAGTGTGCAAACGCTTAATAGAAGCAAAGATGATATTGTCATTAAGTATAGCAAACTAGGTAACGATAGGTTGTAGGACCCACAAATAGATGGCAAATGCAAATATATACCCTAGAATTCAGTGTGACTGTAAAATCACTTATTATGCACCGCTCACATTGTTTTAAATTTCCTCCTCTTCCTGACTACATGTAAAATTCTCAGATGCGCTTTATTCAAAGTCCGTTATTCTTTAAAAATTGTTTTTTGGTTATTTTTTTAATCACTACGCTTACTTTTTTTCCAAATGACAGCGTACGATAAGAGTTTCGGCAGAAATTTATCTATTTTCTGTATATTCTTGCTTTCCGTCCTGTGTGTTGCCTCACCCGTGAGACCCCCTCTACGATCATTCAACGTATGACACAGTCTACAGGCTAGCTCAAGTTAGTGTTTGGGTCCTACACCCTATAGTTGAAAGGCTTTTGCCGACAAGGTTACGGCATAAGCTCGCTCTGTTACATCTTGCGGTTCAATCTAGAGCCGCGCAGGAGTTCGAATAACGACGAGTACTGTCACAGGAAGGAATACAAACGAAGGCAAGGGCGATTAGGGATGAGGTTCCTGGCTGAATGATACTGATATTCAATGAATGTTTTGCATGCAGTAAAATTTGAATTTTGAAACTCTAAAAATTGCTTTGATAACGATTCACTAACAAGAGGAGCCTTCTTTCATGCTCATGGCGCCCAAGAAAGTGGCAAATAGACTCCAATGAACCACAGGTCTGTGTGATGCTAATTAAAATTCATGCGGAGAAGGAGTACTTTGGCAAAAGCCAGTTAGGCACCAGCCCCTGTCTCACAATTACCATAAATTTCCAATTCACATTATTCATTGCCCTCGCGAAGAGTTTGGCCTTCTGTTCAGAGTTCCGATCTTCCTTATGCGTGATACTTAATCAGCTGCTGAAGCCGCTTGATCACTTGGAGTCAGTTTCGCAGTATTGCAGGAAGTTTTGTGCGACAATCATGGGCATATGCGTAGGCCCCCTCGAAAAAGGCAGCATCTTAGACCATTTCGGTTCGGCCCATCCAGGCATCTACCTCTGGAGGGATACACTGGCTTCTAATAACAAAAGCGTCGTACGGTAGAATTCATTTGACATAAAAATTGGGAAATAAATTGGGATTAAATAGCATAAGCGAGAAGGAAAGCTGCGAAAACCCAGTGGAAGAACATCCAGTGTCAACGCGCGAGTTCGGTAGTATCAAATCGTTTCAAAACTGACGCATTCCGAGTGTGTGTGTGTGTTCGCCCTCCGGGGTGTAGGGGTGTCCAGCGGTGGGTTCACGTGATGATCGTAGTGGTCGCTCACTTGCCTGCAGGTGAGACTACGCCTAGCGTCCATTTGCTGGAACCGAACTCCCACCTGTGGCTCCACGTAGCTGAGCTTTGCTCAGCGGCCACATCCCGGGCAATCGCCTCGACCGGCGGGCTAAATTAAGTGAGGACGGTTACTCCCGCTGCGCGTTGTGCCACGTGCACAGGGTACTGCGAACTCCGCTGGACGGTTTGTCGGATGGAACATCGCGCCAGCACCGTCGTGACGAGGCTCCATCCGGTACGCCGCTGGTCAGCCGGTTAGTGGAACGTCGCATGAGTATCGTCTAGACGAGGCTCCGCCTGGTACGTCGTTGGTCAACCGGTGGAATGGATCTTCGAATCGGCATCGCCGACACGAGCCCATCTAGTGGACCGTAGGAGACCGCGAGC
>CACRXP010000817.1:129490-187175 GCA_902702965.1 Spirometra erinaceieuropaei
AGCCAGGCCTTCGGTCGCCTCCAAAGCACGGTTTGGAATCGTCATGGTCTCCAAGTAAGCTCGAAGCTGAAGATGTACAAGGCCGTCACCCTGCCGACGCTGCTATACGGAGCGGAGACTTGGACAGTGTACACGAAGCAGGATCGCCGACTGAACCACTTCCATCTCGTCCTCGACCGACTGACCTGGAGGAGGACAGTGAAGACAGACGCTGCGATCTATGAAGCCAACCGCATCGCCGCCACCAAAGTGAAACGCGAAGCCCGCAAATCACAGCTACGCCCAGTACGCAACCCCGACGCACAACCACTTCCATCGTGTCCTCGGCGTCAACGGACATGCCGGGCACGAATTTGACTTATTGGATACGTCCGGATCAACTGCACCTCTCGGACCGCACCAACCGCCGTCCCTTCGCCCTCCTCTTCCTCGTCCTCTCCGCCGCCAACTAACTCTGCCCACTCTTCCGAACCACCACGTCCATCCATCCTCCTCCTCCTCCTCCTCCTCCTCCTCCTCCTCCACTGCCCAAACAACGGCCGCTCTGGCGGCTGTCACGCACGACAACACTGCACGACAACACCGCACACAACCCTGACACCACAACAGACACCATGCCCCAACCTCCGACTCCAGAAGTGAGGACCAGGACTACACCTGCCCCCACTGCGACCGCACCTTCACCTCACACATCGACCTGGTCGGTCACTTGCGAAATCATCGCAGAGAGTCTGGTGGATCAGTGCCTGGAGCACCAACCTACACTCACCGCACTCGCCTCCACTGCCCACACTGCCCTCTCACCTTCACGTATCGCATGGGCCTATTCGGCCACATGCGCATCCTCGAAAGCGGAATTGACCGCCCTCCCGACTCACCCATTACGCCAAACCCCACTGACACTTCATCATCCTGTGAGCCCATCACCGTCATCGCAGCTGACACCGACACCACCGACTTCACCTGCCCACACTCTCCACGTACGTTCAACTCTCGCATCGGCCTGGTCGGTCACTTGCGAATCCATGGCACAGAGATTGGCGAACCAGTGCCTGGAGCACCAACCTTTACCCACCAAGATCGCCTCCACTGCCCACACTGTCCTCGCACTTTCAGGCATCGCATGGGCCTATTCGGCCACATGCGCATCCACGAGAGCGGAATTGAACGCAATCCCGACAAGCCCACCACATCCAACACAACCACCATGCCCAGCCCTACCCTTGCTTCATCGCCCTGTGAGCCCACCACCACAAGCACCACCATCAACTCCGCCGTAGCCGACGCAGACACCGCCGACTTCTCATGCCTACACTGTCCACGCACATTCACCTTTCACATAGGACTGGTCGGTCACTTGCGAAGTCATAGCACAGAGGCTGGCGAACCAGTGCCTGGAGCACCAACCTACACTTACCGCACTCGCCTCCACTGCCTACATTGACCTCGCACTTTAACGCATCGGATGAGCCTATTCGGTTACATGCGTATCCAAGACGACCCGCGGTAGACAACCGTCGGCTACACCACACCATAACACCCTCCCGTCCTGCCTCCTCCTCCTCCTCCTCCTCCTCCTCCTCCTCCTCCACCACCACCAACACCACAACCACACATCAGCACTCACACACCGCAAGCACCCAACTGCCACCTCCCACGCAAGTGGGAAGTGTGCATCTCGACTCGGTCCTCATGGGGCTTCGGCCGCACGGTGACTTGAGTCTGAGACTATCCCGACACGTCAAGCGTCGTGGATAGGAAGGTTGCTGATTGACGCCCCCAATCTGTCCACGCAGTTCGTCCCGTTGTGTGTGTGTGTGTGTGTTGTGTGGAGTGGCGAACTGGTGGGCTGGGCGACGGGCTGAAACAGCACCTTCCACGGCACTCTCACGCAAGTGAGAGACACGCCGTTCAACCCCGTTGTGTGAAATCCTGGTGTTTGTGTATATGGGGGGCCAGGTCGTGCACGTGGCGCGCGCAGTCATGGTCAGTCGATCATGCCAGCCACCGCGCCCATTTCCCACTCCAGTCTGCTGACCGCCTCGGATAGCGGCTACGGTGTGGGAATGGGAAGGGAGAGTGAGGTCGACGACACAGCGCACTTTCTCCTCACTATAAACCATCTGACGCGCTTGAAGCTATCACGGTGCGCTAAAAGCCGTGGCTTAGAAGGTTGCCAACTGACGGGATAACTAGGACATCCTCGACAGGAGGTCTGAGAGTCAGGCTGCAATGGCTCCTTCTTAATGTGGCCTTTATGGCACTCC
This sequence comes from Spirometra erinaceieuropaei, assembly GCA_902702965.1. Classification (NCBI taxonomy): domain Eukaryota; kingdom Metazoa; phylum Platyhelminthes; class Cestoda; order Diphyllobothriidea; family Diphyllobothriidae; genus Spirometra; species Spirometra erinaceieuropaei. The sequence continues at coordinate 131,758 of CACRXP010000817.1, forward strand.
CACCACAGTGTGGGATCCGAGCCAGACGCTGGCGGCACGCCTAGGTGCGGCTTCGGTCGTGCCAGCCTCCAATCTCTGTTGTGTTGTTGAAAATCCTAGTCATTGTTGTGTGGACCAGGGGATGTTGTGAAACGCCAAGGTGAGGATCTGTCCAAGCCGTCCACCTGCGGCCTTCCTCGTCTCCGGTTTTCTTGACTCTGTCTTGACACCCGGCTCAGGCGGGGGAGGAGGAGAGAGTGTAGGTAGATGCAGCGCAAGTCTACCGGCACTATAAACCCCTGCGCAAGTCATCGTCCCTGCTCCCACCATCTGCTGTGGGGTATACGATGAACATCGTGGAAGTCGACGGTCGAACTCTCTTGTGTGTGTGTGCTTGCGTGCGTGCGTGGCCCGGACGACATAACGCCCAAATTGCTGAACGATCTCGCTGGAGAACAATCCAAATCGCTGCCCCTGCTCTTCCAAGCCTCATTCGTAGCAGGCTGTTTACCCGCCGACTGGAATTCTTCGCGGACTTCACCACTGTACAAACGTGGTAACAAGGTCTCGGCGAACAAATACGGATCAATCAGCCTCACATTAGTCTGATGAAAAATTGTAAGAATGATAGTTACCGAGAGCTAATGCACCTCCTAGGGCAGCTTAATCTGCTACGTGATGCCAAGCATGGATTCCGTAGAGGCAGATCATGCGTGACAAACTTGCTCTATTGTTTGGAACGCTGGACCAAGGCAGCTGATAGAAGGAATCCAGTGCACGCCGTTTCTGTTCGGACATTAAGAAGGTTTTCGATCGCGTACCACATAAACGACTCCAATACAAACTCAACTGAACAGGCTTTAGGGGTTATCTCCTGAGGTGGACTCAAAGTTTTTTAAGCGGAGTCTCCCAAATTATCTATGTCATCGACAGGCAGTCGGTGGAGGTAGCAGTTGAAAGCGGTATTCCCCAGGGTTCCGTTCTTAGTCATACCCTGTTCATTACATATATACGCCAAAGACTGATACGGTGGGCTAAATTGTTACCTTGCCATTTTCGCTGATGATGTTTAGTTTTGGACCGTCATTCGAACTGAATTTTTTTCAGTTTATTTGGTAAGGATAATAGGTAAGGCGTTTGAAAACCTGTTGATTACATGTCAACTCGTTAGATGCAACCGTACACGAGCAACGAATATCGTCGTTAGTAAAACAGTACTTGATTCTGTTGAGTAGCATTGTTTCAAAGAAAAAATTCCCGAGTGTCCTGGAGTAGTTAGCGCAGGTTCAGACTGTCGAGTGAAAACAGGGGACACAAATAATCATCCAAGCGTTTCTTGATGAATTGTAGAGACGTCGACTCCACGATTGATTGAAGGAGATCGTTCCATTTCTCCACTATCTTTTATATGAAAAATTCAGAACGAAGATTCAGCCTGGAATTGTTTTGTGTAACTTTATCGAGTGACCACGAAGATGTTGTGAAAGGTGCCACTGAAACATGTCCTCAAAGTTAAGTCTGTGCTCAAGGCAATGTACTATCATGTTAACAAGGATGAGGTCGTTTCTTTGCTGCCTGTAACACAGAGGGAATAAATTAAAACAATTCGGTCCTTCAATGTAGGGCTTGCTCTTTAAACCGTTCACCATCTATTTTACACGACGTTATACTCTTTCTAGGCATGTTCAGTCCTTTACTAACTATGGACACCACGCTTTTATGCTATATTCTGAATGGAGCCGAACAAAAGTGCCGTTAACTCTTCCAAAAAGGTCTTTGTCAAAGGTTACGAACGGCCTCTTGATTGCATGGAGCACTCCCATGGCGTTTTTTGCAGCCTTGTTGCACTGCAGTGTTGGATTCGTGTTGCTCTCTATTAAGACACCAAGATCCTCCTGCAAAGATTCTGTGGGAAATGTAATGTCTTTCAGTGTAATGTCCTCAAGCTCTCATTTGAGTGACAGTTGGTTGGACACAGATGAATGACGGCACACTTCCGCACATTGAAATCCAGAAGTCATTTCTCGACCGCGTTTGAAGTCGGTGCAGATTGTTTTGAAGGGCTCTCTGGTCATTTGGGCTCTTACTGATCTGCCCGATCTTAACGTCTTCGGTAAACATTATTTTGTCGCAGTCAATTTCCTGAAGGCTGTCGTTAACGTAAAGGATGAACAGCAATGGTCCCAGAACTGAGCCTTGCGGCACACCACTGGTCACGTTCACCCATTCTGACATGTCATCTCCGATAGAGACAAGCTGTTTCCGACCAAAATAAACGCCCTTATCCAGTTCACAAGACCTCCCTGGACGTCGATGGCGTTCAATTTGTGAAGAAGGGGCTGGTGCGGGTCAGTGTCGAATGCTTTGCAGAAATCGTTGCACACGACATTGACTTCAAACCCTCTTCTATAGCCCTGGTCCAGATCTCCGGACAAGTTAGCAGATTTGAGAGGCATGAACGTCCTCACCGGAAGCCATGCTGAAAATCCTACAAGACATTATTTGCTTCACAAAATTGCGGTATAACGCTCTTTACTAGAGCTTCTATCGTTTTGCACGAGTAGCAAGTTAAGCTAATAGGCCTGAAGCTGCTTGCTGTCATCCTGCTTCCTCCCTTATGTAAGAGAACGAGGTTAGTTGTCTTCCACTGCGATGGCAGCCTCCTTGTTCTCACTAACAGCTCAAAGAGAGTGGAAAAAGGCTTCGACAGCTCCGTTGATAACTCCTTAAGTATCGGCCTAAGAATCTCATAGGGTCCAGGAGACTTATCTCGAGTTATTTGACCGAGGACGCGTCTTGCTTCTTCGACGGAAAAAGCAACGGTTTCAATGATGACAGTATCTTGGCGCATTTGAAAATCCTGGCTGTCTTCTGAGGACTCCTTCGTAAAAACCGATTGAGAAAACTGAGACAAAAATTGCTCTTTCTGTGGCCTTTCAACTAATAAGTTTCAGAGGCTATTCTTTAGACACGCAATTTCGTCCCTATGTTTTCTCCTATTTAAGAGAAAAGTGAACTCGGTCGATCCGACTATCTGATTCACGATAGAAGCTGAAACAGATAACCAACTGCCCTTACTCGGTGTGCTTATGCGTCAGTCTGCAACTGAGTAATTGTAAACCACAGTACGCAGAAAAGTCACCGACGCTAGTTAAATACTACACTTTAACGGCGATGAACCTCTGTCTCACAAACGTGGCTGTGTCCGCAGTCTATTATAAAGGATTAAAACACGCTGCATCATGCCAGTAAAAAAAGGACTGAGCGATTATACCTTCGTAATCTTTTCACAGATAATGGCGATCCCAGCCCTCTTATCGAGAAAAAAAAGCGCCAAGCTAACGGGGAAAGTCTAGAAGGACATTCCATACATTATAGGGGTCTCCGAGGCGGTATATCGGCGGTTACAACTCGTCGGAGTGGCCATAGTCCATCGATCCCTGGCAGCAATTCGACGCCGTTTGATGCAACCTAAGGACGCGCTACCACCCATTGAAATTTTAACAGTTGTCTACAAAATAAGTTGTAATGATGTGACTAAAAATACGTTAGGAAAACCGGGCGGAAATCGTCGACACGTTTACAAGAGATCAAATTGGCAACTTGGAGGCTACACCCAAACTCTCATATTACAATGTGTTGGAGAAATTGACCATACTTTCGCTTTTCAAAGAGTCACCATCTTAATTCGGGGTGATTCAAAGGCAGAACGGCTAACCCCTGAGGCATGATACTTAGATGTCAAATACATAAATAGGCACATAGACTTTCCTGCAGCCTACAAAGTCCTGCGCGATTGCGTTCATGAGGCTCGGGAGAAGATGGCCACACAACTTTGGGAATTCATGCAGACACAGACTAACGACGGGCCCATTCTATGAGGATGAAAAACCTCATAAGCCCAAGTCTGACGAGGTGACGACTAACGACTCACGCAGCTAAAAAGCCAACAAAACATCCACCAAAAGGCCGAGGCAGCGAGAACCGAAAAGAGTCAACAGAATGAGGCCGATTAGCGCTGCACGTCAGCTGTATTTCTGCTCGATTAATGGAATTTACGCTATTAGGGCAATAAGTCTCCTGTAGCACATTCACAGGCCTCCGATTTTGGATTTCCTCGTTCCTACTACTTGCAAGCCCAGAAAGACGAATTATCTGAAGAACAATACATTTAAAGTTTCTACAAAGGCTCAGCTGCTTTTCTTAAATTAGACACTGTTTACACCATCGTCTCAAAGTATTTGTCTAAATTTCTGCTCTCGGAAGCTTCTTGACCATACTCTTCTATTCAGCTTACGAAGTTACATTCTACCGAAAGATCGTCATAAAAACCTTTCCTTCTTACTTAAAGTAACCCTATTTGCGGAGGAGTTTATTCTTGTGAATATGGGAAAGTTGTCCACAATGTTGGAGTCCGCAATAGTTCATACGTAACGCGCACTTGGGGTTCTAACCGGAGACCTCAGGAGTGAGAGCCTGCTCCGCTAAGCCCTGCACTACAGACACATGTCTGGACCGCGCAGCTAAAAGCTCTGTTAATTCGCCACTGCAGAGTCACGTAGGATATTCGTGTAATGGTTTTCAGACGATAGCCTACAAGATGCATCAAATAGAGTAAGAAGTTAGAAATCCGAAGGAGCTTATACGCAAGACTCTTTCTTCATAGAACCGCCCAATTTTATCTACGCAGAGGTTAACACGGAGTAGCGCAAGAGCCATCCCGTGTAAGGAATCCCCAGAAAGAAATCATGTGATGATTAAGACATCTACTATCAGTAGTCAAGTAGCGGCTTCCGATGAAAAAAGAATAAGAAGAAGACAACAACGCCACGGAGGAAGGTCGCCAGAATACGGAACAGACTATATCAGTCTTGTCTGAAAAGCAGCCACACATACAAAATAAAATGGATGAAGATATATCGTCAAAGGAAGTGGGTGGAATGAGCGAGATGACGTTCGACCTTGATAATCCCCAAACAGCGTGTTCATTTCCAGAGCCTAAACTAGAGAGAATATCAACTAGCACAAAGACGTATGGCCATGGAGGCTTCACCTTTTTCAGCTGTGGTGTTCGAAGTCAGACCGTAAACCAATGAGCAGGGAAAAATTCCCGCAAATAAATTTGGCTGTTAACCACTTTATTCACAAACGTTATATGAGACGTTAGCAATACGTGTAATGGTAACCAATTCCATGGACGACAGCGTTATTTGGCATCGTAAATGTAATCATTATCCTTAGAGCATCGTAGGAAATGATTTTTTCAAAAATTGCAAAATGGCAATTCTTTCATCTTCCTGAATGCTTTTATAAATTTCAAAGACCATTTTCACTAACTCGAAACGCACATTCTGCGATGAAATTCTGTTTCCATTCGCCTAGTCTTCGCAATTCTCCTTTTCTTGATAACGGCAGGAACCTACATTTTCAATAACTGTGTGATGACCAACAAGTGATTTTGCCTTTTAATCACATCATAATAAGGTTGAAAGGTAAATGCATGCTTTAAATATGCCTCCTCAAGTCTGGTATCAAACTTTCGGGATCCATTGAGCTCCTTCGCCACAGAGGTTGATTTGGAACCTCTAAGCTCCGCAAAGTTTAAAAGCAGACTTGCAGGGGCAAGTGTCGAAGCACTTGTTTGCCAAGTGACTTTTCGATAAGGAGTGGATGTGCAAGCCCAGTGAGAAATTAGAACCCAAGGACTGCCAACATTAGTTTCATCAGTAGGGCAGATGGACGCGGCAGTGAACGGAATCTACGGTAGGCATTGAGAAAAGTCGTACTCCAAGGAGATGCCGCAACTAACCATGAAATTTGGAAGAAGAAAATTAGGGCATGTAAACAGGCGGTAAACGGATATTCCAAGGTTATTGGTTAAAGACGGCTGAATTGGGTAAAACAGTGTGCGGGGCGAAATCTATCCTAATCCCAACCCGGATACATTCCCTCACTCTAATTTTCAAGCTAACTCTAACCTAGAGCCTAACCTTAACCTTAACCTTAAATTCAATCATTTCTTTAAACTCAACGAGAAACGTCGCCCAAGAAAATCATGCCTATCAAAATTGAATGAGTAAACACGTTATAGTAATAAAGACGAGCAAACATATACAGTCGCCGATTTTCAGGCGTACTGTGGGGGATATTCGCAGAAAATAGTGAATAATTACTAGCATAAGTACTGTGTTAATAAAGAAATACGAGCCTTAATCGCGGAAGGCAACCAAGCAGGAGGTGCTATGGTCATTTCTTGCTAGTCGTGAAGCATGAGACTGGGACTGTTTGAAGCCAAGCCCTGCATATTTAATCTCATCACACACATGCAAGATGGGGTTCCTTAAAACATTTCCTGAGCATGTTAGTTTCAGGAAGATTAATGAGCTTGTAAATAGGCTCCAAGCGGCTAGTGAGGCCTTGCCGAAACCCGTTCCAACGTCCAATTCATCAGGTGGGAATTATAGAATATGACGTGCGAAATCGCTTTACTATCCTGAATGCCTCCTCCATAATACTCTTCATGTATTTTTTTTGTAGACACATAAATTAACATTACTTCCAGACTGAAAGTTACTTTTCCACGAGTAGCAGATACTTTAGCGCAAAACCAGCGAAAACGTTTAAAAAAACGTCAGAAGTTCAATTCCACCATTTATGTTGTGACAGCAAAAACGCTTTGCTGGAAAATTCTCTTAAAAACGATCAAGAGTGCTCAACAAATTCATCACTTGCTGACAATACTTAACCCAATCTTTTAGCTACATTTGAATGTAGTTTTGCCTTTCATGAGATTTTTGACAATCAAATATTAGATTTAAAATTTAGACAATAGGTCTGAGGCTGAGCTGCTACCTTTACTGTTATCCTTAGATAATTATAAAAGGATGGGAAGAAAAGATTGTTAGCTCTGGTCAAACGGTCTGCAAGGGGACTAGGTATTAAATTATTCCATGAATTTAGTTAGACACCATAAACAGGATCAATTATGCCAAAATTCAAAGCACTTGTCGGTGAAGCTCGAGAATCATCTGATTGTCCTTTTTACATACTATGGTTAACAAGGAGCAAAATAAAAAGACGCTTTAGTTTAAGTGCAGCAAGACACGCCGAGGAAAAGTTTTCTTTTCCCTACCAATGGAACTCCCGCTGATCAATGACACAACTAGTTTCGCGCCTTTTGACAAACGGGTCGTCTGCTTTGAGTAAAGAATTGGAGGAGAGACAGTTTATTTGATAGGACTGACTTATATGGCCCCCCCAGACAGGACATGAGAGCAGGGACCGCCAGCAATAGTGGTGGCTAGGTTTAGGGCTAGATTTAAAGTCGGCGGTGAGGTAAGTCAGGATCAAGTTAAGGGTTAAGTCAGGGCTAGTGCTAACTTCAGAGCTAAGTTTTGGGGTAGGGTTAGGGCCAAGATGAAGGCAAAAGTTTGGTTTTATACCAAGGTTATAGTTTGAGTTAGAACATGGGGATATACTGCCATTTCCAGAATTATGCACCGGTCCACCTTTATTACTTGGGCGGGGATGCTCTTATTCCCATGTCCTTTCTAGGGGCAACATTAGTCAATCCCACTGTTTATTTACTTTTACGACTAATTAGAAGAGGAACGTTTTGTAGACTGCAGCATGGTCTTCATCGTTCTTGCATGAGCACAAACGTCAAGCGTGCATACAATGCCTAACCGATGATATGGAGGCGAGCTCTTTTCACCCTGTTCGATGTTTTTATTTGGATAGACTTTTTGGCTGCTCATGGGCCAGTAGGGACAAACCTTGGCATGTAGTTATGTAAAAAGGAATATTTAAAACATTTTTTGCTCCACAGAGATTGAGAAAGGACCATATTAATCAAAAAGGTGGCATTCAAGGACATCAAGTTTCGTCAGTCCACAATCAGCTGCAGTCGGCCATTGCTAATTTTTAAGGAGCTCGGCAGGATATGTGAAGAAAAGGTAAGAAGCCCAGTGTGATGGAATGGCAAACTTGAATTCAAGTTAATCAGCGTATTAACAAGCATCGTCGAAGGTGTTATCAGACTGTGCTTCCTTCGCAACCTTCATCTTCTTCTGTAATAACATATTTGAGAAAAACAAAATGATCCAGTTTCCACTGGCAATTGCTCAATGAGTTTGTAAAAGTGGTAACGTCATGTCTGAGGACAAGGCCTAATGCCCAGACATGTGAATTCATCAACAAAAAGTATTTCCTTTCACAAGCTATCCAATTATAGATGTGAGTTTTCACTCGAGTTGCAACAGTGCCCAGCCGAAGTTCCGATTTTTTTAGACGATTCGCCATATAGATCGTCCACTGAACTGTTTTCCAGACGCCCACGTCTTTTCACTAGACAGCCTCACTTTTGAAGAAAGGCAAGTGATAGAGTAAGTTGAAGCCGTTATATGGGGTTGTTTAATTTGCGCAGACAGGATTGAAATGACAGCCCTAAAGTCTATTTTGTGGCAATGTATATCTCCCCAACATACCTACATTTTAAAACAGTAATGTCGAAGTTTCTGCAAGATGCAAAGTTAGAAGTTATTTAAATATGCGCGTAACTGTGTATAAAATTAAATATTTAAGGGTTTCTCGATTCAGTGTGCTATTAACTACAGTATCCTCAGGCTGTCTACAGTCTTTCTACTTCGTTCTAAATAAGATTTTGGGGGATGGGCATATGACTGAATAGGCCCATGCGGTAGCCCAATGTCCTATGACCTATGGACAGGTGGAACAGGGGTGACAGATGCATGCTGGAACTCATTACACTGGTTCGCCGGTCTCAGTGTGATGAATTTGATGCGTGAGCCAGTTGTGACGCTGCAGGAGAGAAGTTATGGGATTATCTATGGAGTTGGTGCCGATTTCGAAGCCGTTAATGATGGTGGTGGTGGTAGCAGTCCTGATGGTAGAGGAGTTTCCTGATGTGGATTGTTGCTTAGTGAAGTTGCAATGCATCCTGCCGTCTCGTAATCGCAGATGGCCGAAAAAATCCATGCGGTGTCTGAATGTCCTGGAACGGCGTGAAAAAGCAGATTATGTGTGACGGGTGTATATGGCGGCTCCAGGCACTGGTTCCTAGGTCTCAGTACGATGGAGTTTCAAGCGACTGACCGAACCTGTGCCTGTAAGGGAAGTGTGGTCACGGTGGGAGGAATAGGAATTGAGTCTACATTGCGAGTGGAAGGTGAGATGGCGGTGATGATGTGCAAAATGGCAGGAGCGTCCACAAGGGTAATGCTAGAGTTTGTAGTAGTCATGATGGTGGCATGGATTTGTGAGATCAGGAGTCTGTCGAGATTGCGATACGTCCGGAGATTTCCAATGAATAAACGTCTTGCTCGGAGTAGTCGCTGCCGGTGGGAAACGGTGAGGAACGTCGGGTGATTGTGTCGCCGGTTCTTGACACTTGAGTTTTGCTGAACTGGCGTTTTTGCCTTGGCAGTGGTTATTAAGTTGTCTTCGGAGATGATTGTTCTAGTTTATGCGACAGTGAGCCAGATTTTCCAACCTTTAATAAGACATTCCAACTATTGCGATTTATTTGTAAATGCCTGAGTGAGATACTCACTGTACCTTTTTAACGACGCTCACGTCCTCCTTGTCCACGAGCACTTGTAGCGGCATTACCTTAGGATAGCCGAATAGCTAGGCTCTCGTCATATATCCAAACGCGGTGACCGCCCAATTCCAGTCGTAGCTGACTCAGCATGGCGTAAATACTAAGGACGCCAGAGCCCGGTGCACGCCCTCCTTTCCTACCATGCCACATTTAGCATTTTCCGGAGGCGGATTAGGCGAAAATAATCCAGTATTCTTGCATTTCCTTCGTATGACGTTCAAGTCTTTGGTTTAATAAACACGTTACCATAACGGTCCCAGTCGGTGTTATGGAGCCCGCCGAAGGCTTAGCGGGCTTTGGAGCTCAAGACTGCAATTGCCGCATCGAACTTATGTTTTTTTTGAAATTCTTCTCCCGAATTACTCGGATTTTCCTCCTGGTGTGGGGCAAGTTCCATTGACATTGTGATTAGCAATAGACACTACTTGGTGCAGTGCCCCCGTCTTCGCCGTGTTGTCGGGTAGGGAGGGTGGGTACTAGTTCGGGGATTATCGGATGCGGAGACGCACACTCGGGGGACATCCCCAACTGAATGAGTTCGTCCATCAAGGACGGCTACCGGGCAGGGTCCGCCGTGCAGAGCGCGGCTTCGTGAAGCCACCAGTTTATCAGGGCTGGGGACTGCCAGTTTATTTCTTACACGTTCCTGCACTAACCGGCTTGGATGATGTGAAGTATGTCACCTAACAATGCTTGACAGTTGCCTGCAAAGCATATGTGGCAGGTTATCCTCGTCATGTAAACGAATGTGACGCCTTCTAACGGCATTGACGAATCTGGCATGAATGTAAACCTGCATTGCGGCCGCGCCCACGACAGCTCATATATACCTTGCTGGCTGTGCTACGTGCTGATGCAGCATAGTTCCCTGGTGGAAATAGGTTTCAACTTCGCATGTATAAGAGGGAACATTCCAAGTGCGACAATTAATATAACAGGCATTTTATTAAACTGAAAGAAACATAGGCAGTTTTGTGCAGTTCAAATGGGGTTAGTTTGACTGGCAGTGAAGGTTTTTGATTGAAAGCCAGAGTGTAATAGTATGCGAATCAGTTTCAATCACCGGATGATTCAACCCATGCCCAAATTACTAGAACACAGATCCCTTTTGAACACAAATCAGATCACTTACCCACAAACTTGCCTCTTGTCTGGACGACTTAAACAGCAATAGGCTGCATGGAGAGACGGTGCGGAAAACCCACCCTGGCCTTACGTCCCTCTCCCCAATAAAATTGCCGAAGTCGTTATTTAAGATGGGCATTTCGGCTCTTTGTGCACTTTGCTCGCAATGCAAAACGACTGTTTGGCATGGTAGGAAACAATTACCACGAAGTTGTGGGTTGGCCGTTTGAACTCATCTGGCGAAGCCCGTTTTCCCACTCTGTTTGCACCAAGTACGTTTCACGTCTATCTGCAGTCTAAAGCAGTTTAATCAAAACTAGACCGTCTCTCCAAAAAAATGCCAAATTACTCGTGTTTGCAAAATTTAAGACACCGCGTTTGTGAAATGATCGTAAATGCTACACAAAGATCTGCGCACCGTAAAGTGGTTTTCAAATAATCACACCTGAAGAAACGGTGCTCACTGATCGTAGTGCGGGTCGTCTGAATCCTCAAATAACACTTTGTAGACAAAACGGGCTTCCGATTGGCATCACGTGACCCCTTTCAGTAATTTGCAGACCACAAGCCCCACCTCAATCACTGGGATATCTGGCATACGCAAATTCTGTCTGCGAAATGAGGAGAAACCAGATACCCTCCAAATATAGACATTTCTCATATTCTCGCGTAATAGCAATTGCGTGCAGTCGACTTCAGGTCAGCGTCATTGAGAGCTTCAGAGGAATCACAAAAATACATATACTGGAAAATTAGGCTTTGAGCAAAATCGAGGATAACCAATCTCGACTATCCTTTAAATAGGTTGTGTGCATGTTGTTCTTTTCGAAACATCAAACTTCCAAAAATCGGCTCGTATGAATTCCCAAAAATCTCCAAGTTCAGTAAACCAGAATGTTGTTCAAAAGGGTGTAGAAACCAATAACGTTTTTTGAACCAAAATATTTCATGCGTGAGAAAGGGCGATCGCAATTGGGTCAGACTGGAATTGAAACCACATCGAGTATTTGTGTTATTCTGATTCCCGTGGGAATTTGTAAGCACTAAAGCTGATCAATTTATTTAGATATATATTCGGCATGCAAGCAAAGATATCTTCTAGAACGAGCCATGCGAATCAATAAAGTGCAGAACGTCCTACAAGGACCACGTCAATCTCCACTATCACAGCTTACGACTTAGGTCACATGATGTAGGCCTGCGGCCAGATAGTGGCATTACTGTTATGGGGTGCGGTGCATGGTGTGAGGTGGGTTCACGTATGTCCTAGAGGCATGCGTGTGGGTAGGCAAGGCCAACTGTGATGGTAGGATCTGGAATGTGGATTTACCGAAGATCTGCCTGGAGACGTTAATAGTCGAACAGTCTGATGCCATGGCCGACTTTCCTTGGACAGCGTGCACAGGTGAGGGGGGCAGGGGTGCAATGGGTGTATAATGCCACTCTTGACTTTGGTTCGCCAGTCTCGATAAGATGGATTTCCAAGTGCCCGACACGCCTACTACGTTATGAGAAAGTGCGGTCGCGATGGGGATAATATGAGATTGAGCCCGCATCGTTGGTAGTAGGGGAAATGGTTGCAATGTTTTGGCAGGACGATAGGACTGTTCTCCTTGGTGTTGATGGAAGCGGTGTGTTGTTAAATGAGGGAGCGGTTGGCTGTGTTGAAATACCGCAGGTCCAGAGTTTTCCAACAGGCCAGATCGGTGCCTGGAACGTCTATTGACACTGTGGATAAGATAGCAAGGTCTGAGTATTTGCGCCATTTGCCGTAGCACTTGTTTATTGAGACTCTGTCTCCTTGCCCTGGGAGAAGATATTCGGTTTACTTCGAAAATTATGCGCTTGGGCCGACAGAAGTCACCCATACTTACAACCTGGTCGTTAAATAGCAGTTGCGTTTGCCTTATTACTGGCACGATTACTGGCCTCCACAGTAGGAGTGCTTAAAGCGGCCATGAACTGGTTAATTTGGTGGTCTACTTACGATTTCGTCGTCGATTTTTAAAAGTGGGATAAGTTAAAAGAAGAAAAAGAGGAGGAGGGAGAAGAAGCGATATGAATAGATGGAAAATAACATGTTCCAGACGATCGGTACTAGGAGAACTGATCATCGCCGTGGCAAATGCAAACATTTTGCTTTTGGAATATTTCCGAGAGCACCAGGCGTTCATAATAACCCTGAGAAAAATACTATCTACTGCAAACATTCTAGGCGTCTGGTCGCTCACTTGCGAATCCCCTGCGCGGAGCCAGGCAAGCCGGTGTCAAGAGACCCAACGCACACCCGTCCCCCCTTCTCGTCCCGGACAACTTCGTTTTACCATGGGAATCTGACAGACTGCACCAGATCCGGTAAACGACTCCTAAGGAGATAGTGACTGTGAACCGCCTCAAAGCATCTGTCACGGACTTTCCGTCAGACGAGCCCTGTGGTCCCCTACCCTCTGCTCCCCCACCTCCTTCAGCCTCTATTTCGCCCTCCCGTATTTTCTCTCTTCTCCCCTGTCCGCTACTGCCAAATGCCACCTCTTACTCCAACACTTTCGCCCCAGGAACTACCCACTCTTTTTTGGATCCTGTATATATCACCCACAGTGGTTGTCTCGTTCACTTTCCTGACCAGTTGGCCACCCATTTCTTTTAGACTTGCACTCATCCTTCGGTTTCCTTTCCGCCTACCTCCTGTCTCGGAGGAGAGTATTGTGCCGAGGCGCCAGACTATCTTGCACTTACTTACCTGCACGCCATTCCTAAACTTACTGTTTGTTTATCTGAATGGAAGGAACTCGGCTCAACGCGACACGCCTGGCATGTGTTGGACTATCGGGTCGTTTGGCATTTACTCATTAATTTTGTCATAATTCCCGTCTTGCCCTGATGTCCATAGTCTGGGATTGGCAATCGAGTCGCCACAGTCAGGCACGCCAATCCGCACTCCTGGAACACCAGCTAGGGCCAGCCACTTACGTAAAATTATGCATCTGTGGGCTGGCCAGGGTACAACTCCAACGACCGACAGTTTGTTAGTCGAAAGCGCCAAGGTCTACCACTGCCTGTAGTAGGCGCAATGGTCCCCTCAACCAGAATTTGCTTATAATTGAGTAAACTTCCGCAGTATACATGTTCTAATGAGAAGGTGCAGGCCAGAAGACTGAAGACGATTGCTTGTGCTGTCATTGAAATGCCGGTAATTACATACAAAACGCGTGATAACTTATGCCTTCATGCACAGACTGTCGCGCTTTGTTTTTCTCCAGTTAAAGTAACCAACTTGTAGCCCACTCGGGCTTCTGAAATTGGTAACAAGAGCTTTTTGGTTCAAGGTGAGACTAATAAGATGGCACTTTTCGGCTTTTTCATTTTGAAATTTTATCTCGTTGAGGGGCTACGTCCGCCGGAGTCCTACATTCTCAGGGCATCAGTTGAGATTAGACTTACCAAGAAGCACCTTAATGATGATATGGTTTTCCCAGTATAGCCAATCACTTCCAAGTTCTATCACAGATCTTGGCTTCACCTGGTAGGTCGGATATCTGCTCATCAGTAGGAAAGTGGATTAACTACTTCCTGCAATCAGGCCGGAGTTTTGATACATGAATATTTGCGCCGAATTCCGTCATCCACAGCGGAGAACCTCGTAATATTGATTAAATTCCGACAGACAGCCAGTATCCCAGTACATATTTTCAGACCGTGAAGTGAAAATCACTGGACTTGTTTATGAAAATAAAAGCAGCTATATGTTCGAAATCGGCGACAAACTTAACACCACCTCTCCTCATAAATGGAATCAAAAGAAATAAGTCATTATTCAATCACACCCAAGTCTGAAGAGAAAGCCCTACTTTAGATTCAACTGATTGACCTAGGGTATTTGCTGAATGCTGCCGCAGTTCGTTTCGTGAAATGGATGTTTACAGTCTTCAAAATGGAACTTACCCTGAATCCAGACTATGTCCATTTCTTTCAGCAATGCCTGGAAACATTTACATTCGTGTTTTGACACTCACGATTCTGCCAATGATTTCTGCTAACGTCATCAACGGTGAGTACTATACGTTGCTTTAGACAGTGAGACACTCACAACTGCGTTTATATGCTGGAAATCTTCGCCCTAATTTAAAACTTTTACTGCAGTACGCACGTGTTTTAATTCTACTTGTCAGTATCATCACGCATATATTTATGCTTATTTCAAGTTTTGGCCGATCTGAACCCTAAAGAAAATGACAAAGTTAGCGTGGTCGCCCTGGTCTACATCCTTGCATTTAACCTCATTTCCTCACTCATTGGCATGACCTACAGTTACATCATTAGGCCCGGTAAGTCCTCTTCTTTTTCTAACGGCATACACTCTAAGAAGATCTAATCGACCGGGAAGTGGTCCCTTCCGTAGAACAAGGTTCAATCAACTCTGTCAAACGGCAATAGGCCAAAAATTGGTGAAAATATTATTTTGTTCAAAGGAACAGTAAATTTGGTCATTTCAACTGGGCACAAGGACCACGGGTGTCTAGCAGTCCGAACTTGGAACATGCAGTGAAGGTAGAGGGGCTAAACAGAAGGAGTGCTGAAATCATTAAGGCACTGACAGCGACTGCGGATGAACAGAGGGTAGTTTCTGGCAACTGGCGTAGGCTTATATTTAAGTTATTACGATCTCGGATCCAACTGCATGGTCAATCTGTCTCCATAGGCTTTTGACCTATTTGGCTTTCCTGTAGATAGGAAAATTTCCTAACACCCTGATGTTACTTTCCGTCGATTTGCAACACATTTTATTTTTAATAGGCCGTGGAAGAGTCGATTCAACCTCAAGCACAAACAATGTAATTAAGGACGACGGCAATCAAATCTCGTACATTTTTAGAGACCTATTCCTGTGAGTGTTCTTGTTACTTACAAAAACATTGTGCGAACTATAGGGGTGGACTTAAAAGCCAAATAATTGAAAATGGGAATGTACTTATATTCCAGCTGGAAGTCTACTTCAACTGTCTTAAAAATACTAAAAGCAGACAGATGTTGAAAATACTAAGTACATAATCTAAAGCTGTCTACAGAGAGTGGTCGGTAAAAGAGCCTTTTGTACTCGTATTTTCGTGAGAATCGCTCATTTTATCTCACAGGACGTAGAATAGTGATATGTCTGGAGGACATATTATGATATAAGCTGAGAATATGCCAGTTGTAAAAAGTGAAAGATTGTGTGGAAAGATCGCTTTCAGGCCACTAATAGCACTCACAAAATGCATGCTTTTTGTGCGAAATTTGTGCGCACAGCAGCAGTAGCAGCAGCAGCAACACATGTCAGAACAGTCAAACGTCATTTTGCAATTAATCCGCAGCATCTTGCAGCAAGAAAGTCTTACAATGGCGACTGTCCAAACTGAAGGACCTATCTTGTTTCCTGACATCAATGAAAGGAGAGGGGGAGCATTCTAAGCCGTTAGAAGAATTCTACGCAGAGCCATTTGAGCGGAACGCCAGTAACCGCCAAATATTCGCACGTATTTCTGTGGTTACCATCAAAATGACCAGAAACACAAAGCACCGCGTTAGTTGTCATAAGCAGTCAGGTTTTATCTAAGCATCCCACGCTAAATGGTTATCTACTAAGATTGATCTTCGCCTCCACCATCGCACGCATTCAACTTTCGACTGGCCAATTTTAGGAACATTTTCCCTGACAATATCGTTGGTGTCACACTCTTCCAGGTAAGCATTTTGACATCTGCTGCCCTCCCTAAAACTTGCAACAAAAGTCATTCGCCTCGTTGAATTTCTCGTCTTATGCGGACTTTTCGGGACAAGACAAGCAACGAATACGTTGCCTCCAACAATTGTGCTGAGTCGAAGGTTTGTATCTTCGCAGTTATAACTGCCAAACCGACATTTCACACTTCCATTCAAGGGGTAGGGGAGAGGGAAATCAGGCTCAGGGTAGTGAAAGAACTCTCGCAACGTAAAATATATCCCGAACAAAGCATGCTGGTACGATTTGGTTTGGCAGGCGTTTATCACCTACACGTCATATTTACAAATTGCATCTACGGCTGACAGAAAGCGTGGTTGGCGGCAACGCTGCTCTCTCTCTCTCTCTCTTTGTGGTCACACTTCGTTGTGCTACATTCCTCAAGCACTGCAAATCAGAACTCAAGGGCTCACGGGAAGTACCATTTCCGTCCTCCAAACAGGCCATTTCGCTAAGCGTCAAGTCCTCGTGAACGTGGGCCGCCGTGGCTCGACCGGGTAGGGCACCAGACTTAATAACCAAGTTAGCCCTCAGAAGGCACTGACCCCCCGCCCCCCCCCCCCTTATTTAGAGAAGGAAAAACGGCAGGTTTACCCTGTCTGCACTTGGCTTATGTCTGACTAACGGCAGGGAATTGGTCAGAAGCCGCAGTTTCCGGTCAATAAGTTTCCAGTCAGCATAATCAGTTCCAAGTAATAATTTAGTTATAGCATTTAAAGGACCATCATTCTTCCCTCAAGAATGAAATAGCATACAAAGTGTACACTATGGAATATCCAGTATAATACACAATGATCATAAAAATAAAATGCACATAGAAAGACTGTTCAGGTGTGTGATTAATAACGAGTTATGGGTCCGATTGATGTGCACGAACTTCTCTTCGCCGACGACTGCGTCCTCAACACCACCTCGGAAGAGGAGATGCAACGGAGCATGGATCTGTTCTCCGCCGCCTGCGAGAACTTCGGTCTGGTCATTAATACGCAGAAGACGGTGGTGATGCACCAACCGCCAGCTAACACAGCCCCTACCCCTAACGCGCCGCAAATCAACGTGAACGTAAACCAACTGCATGTGGTGGAGAATTTCTCGTACCTGGGCAGTACTCTCTCCCGTAGCACCAAAATCGATGGCGAAATCGCCCGCAGGATCTCAAAGGCCAGTCAAGCCTTCGGTCGTCTTCAAAGCACAGTTTGGAATCGTCATGGTCTCCAAGGGAGCACGAAACTGAAGATGTACGAGGCCGTTATCTTCCCGGCGCTGTTGTACGGAGCGGAGACTTGGACAGTGTACACAAAGCCGGCACGCCGACTCAACCTTCTCCTTTTATTATATCGTCTCGGAATGCATACTAACTCAGCTATTCATATATATGTATATGCAGTATGTTATTAAGGACAAAGACACGGGAGAGTGGAATGGCCATTTCTGGCTTATTAGCCGTCGTCAGACCGTTATACCCCACCCCGAAGTGTGGAACACCAGAGGCTCGAACTCGGGACCTGCTAGTTAAAAGTCCAGGCCATACTGTCTATATCATACGCCGCTGTGCGGCTGCTGGTTGGACTCGAGAGAGAGTCCGTAAGATACGACTTAGCGAGTGAGTTCCGTACGACGGGAACTGTTAATCTGCAACCTCAAAAATATGAGAAATCAAATTAACTAGGATTAAGAATGAATTTAACATGGGAAAGCTTTATTTCCTCAAAATATCAGAAATGGAATACATTAGAACTACGTAGCTGTTTTGAATGGAAAATGTTGATTATCATCCCCAAAAATATCCGATTCCGAATACGTTAGGATTAAGTACGAGTTTAGCAGGGGAATGATAATTTTTATTTTCCAAAATACAGTGAAAATCGAATAAATTACGATTAAGTGGTGAACATCGTACTTGCTTGCCAAAGTGGGGACGTCGCATGAGAAAACTGACAAATGTGGTTGGATTCCATTCTTTTTTTAGGTCAATATCAAGGAAGCCGCACAGGAAATCACTCTGACCGAAGTCTGGTTCACTTCTTGCCGTACCGCGGACGCGTATCCGGCGGGCACAGACAACTCGGCAAATATAACGGGGAAGCCGCAGTGCAGAACAGGACAACAGACAGAAGACTCTAGAGGAGAGAGTGGAGGGCAGAAGCGAAGCCAGTAGGAAGCGTACGGTGTCCTGCGGTGGGGAAACAACCCGAGCGAGAGGCAGGTATTCTGGACAGTAAAGGCTTTGTAAAGTAGCCCCTTCCTACTAACCAGGCCGATACTATGCACGTAAACCTCTCTGTCTTTCATTTTCTGCTGACCTACGCGCATGGAATGGGCAAGCGTGCCGCGGGAGTTCGACTGGGTGGGTCAGCACGTGCTATCGAGTTCGCACGAGGAACAGCAAACCTCCACTGAGCCAGAGACCGTAGGGGGCGATGCACAAGAATGCTCGGCAACGTAGCCGGGCTGGACGCCGAGAAACATGTAGTCCAACCTAGGCAGGTAAAACCTCTGAAAAAACAAGACTACTGGGACGATAACAGTAGGCTTGAAGTAAGACTGTGAACAAGGATGGCTTCGGGGTGCCCACCGGTACGTTTCCTCTGAAAGAAGATAAATCACGTGCAAACGATTCGAATTCGGTTTGAAAATTCCGACCTCCGGGCTTTTGCCTTTGACGAAAGATCTATCTACCGGAGGTTCTCCTGGCCCGTGGATATTAGGCACTCGAGTCGATCTTGCAACACATCCATTCGTACAAATGTGTGCCAGCACGTGCATGGGAAAACCAGTCTTCTTCCCACCGCTTCCTTGTAAATAACACTGAGAGGTTCCCCAAATCTAAGAACAACCAAGTCGTTTACCTCATATTGATGATCTGGTTAAGACTTCACATCGTACCTTTGAAAACATCTGAAATTTATCTAGTAAATTATAGCAGTCAGACATGATGCCCTTGGGACGTTGTGGAAGATGCGTGCACCAGGCCGGACAATCGAACGGCAGGACAAACGACGTTACCACTGTTTGAATTTCAAATACGACGATGAAACCTGTACGACATTTTTTGGACTCCTTTAGAAATTTAGCAGGATGAAGAAGGAGTTTAAACGTCTAGAAATGAGGGTAGAGCAGTTAAGCAGTCTCACTCACCACTTACCGGAAGAGCAGTCTACGCAAAAAACAATCTAGAAAATAAGAAAACATAAGCAAGCACGGCTTCTCTGGTGGCAGTTAACGCTGAAAATGAAGATGAGCCGTTTAAGGAACTAGACATAATCGGGGCAGTCTCTTGAGCGAGGAAAAGACAAACAAAGGGGACTTCAGAGAACAAAGAAACGTCCCTGGACAACACTACGTACCTCTGTACGATCCGAAGAAACGGAGGCCGAGTACATGCGCACAGACCAGCGGAAGAAGACTCTCAGAAGGCCTGCGAAAGGCCGAGGAAAGTTATGTCGCGCAACGGAGATATCGAAACGTAGTGTATGTAAAAAACCAGGTCAAAAAGACTTCGAATAAAACTTAGTCTAGCGTTTCTGACGAACAACACTGCAACATTGAAGGAATTACTATTAACACAAAGATGGCCAAATCGGTCACGGATTTGAGTTCAGTCAGTACAATAGTCAGTTCATCCGGACCTAGCGGAACAAATGAACTGGAAAGGAGCGCTCGGTTCGTCGCACGATATGGAGCGACGGCCGGCGCTAGATTAAGTCACAAGCAAAATGTAGTTATAAAAAGAGTTCAACAGTCAGCGTTAACAATTTCAAGGGGGAGAGGCAGGCATAACTTAGACCTTCTTCAAGTATAAGCGAAAACTTTTCAAGGGTTGGCAAGTCAATGAACATTTTCAAAGCATATAGTATAGGAAGGGCTCAATTAGGGCACAGTTCAAATTCTCGGCCGCGACCCTTAAAATTCGTTTTGGAAACTGAAGCACAGGCACAGCTCATGCTGCAGAGAAAATCGTCTCTGCTGGGCCTTCATCCCGAAGTCTTTTTCTGTCGGATTACGAGCCAAAAGAGCGAAAGAAAATGAGACAGCTAATGACGGAAGTGCAGAAGCGAAGGAGCAACGACGAAACACTTCCAAATACGGAACGGAAAAACAGTTCAAGTTGAAAGAGCATTTCTGAGGCTAAAGGCAGTCATTCGGACAGCACAATCAATATAAAGATGCACACTTTCGAGACTGCAATGAGCATGGGTGGTCACTGTCCAGAACTCTACTACACTTACTGTCAGAGTCCGTTCCACAAGCGGAATAAACCCAAATTACTGGCTCCTGAGCAGTCACCTCACACAATTGTACTAACAAGGACCTGGTTGACTGAGGTAATAAGCTGCAGCGAAGTCCGTATCGAAGGCTGCCAGGTATTCAGTTGTGACGGATTCCATCGTAGGAGAGGAGACGTCGTGACTTATGTAGCGAATGGAATTGCCTGTCGTGGGAGAGAAATATCCGATGTAGTCGCGTTAAATTCTAGAAACGTTCTATGCAAGATTAGTACCAAACAATTATCGACACTTAACCCGCGCGTTATCCTTCGGTCTTCCAGCTCAAATGAAAGCTCTGACATGGAACTGCCTTGTGTTCTTCAGCTGTTATGCAAGCAGAAGAACTTACTACTTCTGGGTAGCTTGAACGCCCCAGGAATAGACTGGAAGATTGTTGTAACAAATTCCCCGTCCACATCGTTGGACCCCAAGCTACCACAATTTTCTGTGGACGAATGCTTATGTAACACATAAACTCCAAGAAAAGACGGAGAGGAGGAAGCAAAACAACTGTCTGGATCTCGCTTTCAGAGAAGAATAAGGAGGAAAGTGAGTGTACAAACTCCACTAAGTTTAAGTGACCATGTTGCTTTTACTTGCGTGTGCTTTCTCCTATCAAAACCACAACCACAACTCGAGAAACGCAGAAATATTTGGAAGGGTAAGTTTAACAAACTGAGGCGTGCTGTCCTAGAGAAACCTTGGTCTGGCAACAGGGAATATTTAGAAGACTTCTGGCAGTAATTTCTGGAGATTATTAAGGGTCTTTCTTTCGTTTCCTGAGTAACAAGGGGGATTATATACGCATCCAATCATGGCTTTCCTATTTTGCGGAAGGATTATCCAAACAAAACAGAGATTTTCAGAAAAGGAAGAAATCTTCAGGTCATAAGACAAATATGTGAGGCTTTGATGTAAAGAAGACAACCACCGCCGCGTTTTTCAACACGGTCTTGTCACTATAAATTGGATAATCTATAGCGAACGCCGAGTCAGAAATTAGTGAGCCCAAGGTCCTGTAGTGCACAAAACATCGGGGTCAAACGAGATGGTAACAGTCCTTAGTTGTGCCATCTTTTGCACTACTGGTCTCGCGTTGAGAGAAACTATCCTGAGCGTATTCTTGAGATGCAGGTTTTGCGCATTACTAGTTATAAAAAGGGAGGAGTTGGTGGTGGAAAATTAAGTCGTAGGGAGGAAGTAAGGGGTGGAAAGCAAAATTGCTCTGGTCTGAAATTTGTGCAGATGTTACCATTAACTGAAGAGGCAGTATTGTATGGAAATAGTTTTGGGCAGGATCCATGAGGAGGCAAAGAAATAGATTTCTAAGAATTTTGAGCCTAATATGAGGGGCGAGTAGTGTTAGACGACAGAAATTTTTGCATTATGAGTAGGCTTTATTATTTGAGAAGTAAGGCCAACTGTGGGGTTGAGGAAATTATTAGTGGAATTGTATACGTACATTTTACAGGCTAGCGTGTTAGTGGGCTTCCCAACTATGACACCTCTTTTAACTTGAGAATTCGAGATAGGAACAGGTAAACATCTACCTGAACAATTATCTGGCCTGTTTGACTTCACATCTAGGTCAGACTTGAGTGCCTGGCACGGGAACGGGATGGATTCGACCCAGTTTTATTAACTACGTCATTATTCTGAGCCATAGAGGTCGATTTCCAATCCAGAGTTCATCTTTACTGATAAGATCAAGCGGTTTGATAAAACTCAGAGCAACATTTAAGCAATTATCGGTCCTTGGAGATGTCGCATAGTGACAGGTTTCAAATAAATCGTTGATAATGTGCTCAGGTGATGAGCTAGATGGAACTGGGGCCGCCGCAGGTACGAGGAAAAGTTAGCTGGCAGCAGATGAAGGACCTATCTTGTCAACAAATACCCGATGAGTAGAATTCTGGAATGACTTTTCGTTTGCTAATGAGGGGAGACTGAATTGCACTGGAGTTCTATCCAATGCTAATTGTTTGGGTATTTACTCACCAGCTAGTTAAAGTAGTCGACTTGTATGTCTATGTATGTACTATTTAGACTTAGTGTTCATAGAAGCGAACAGGCGAGTTCCAGGTAGCAGTTCAGAAGATGAAGATGCGATCACCGGAACAAGAAATTTATTTGCCTAACGTTTCGGATCCTTACTCGAATCCAACATCAGAAACATTAGCAGATAAAGGTGATTGTGGCACCAGGAGTCTGCCGCAAAGATTGTGGTGGCCTAAAAACCAAAGTGTTCCTGAAAGCGACAAATACGACGCAAATACTGCACTTCAATAGCAACCACCCGATCAGTCACAAACGCAGTTGCGTAAGGGCGCTATACCGGCGTGTTGAGACGCACTGCAGTGAAATGGAAGACAAGGTTGCTGAATTACAATATATTCGACGGGTAATGAGAGCCAATGGCTACCCTCGCAACTTTGTCAACCAGTGCATACGAAAAGGACACCAGAGACCAAATCCAATTAGCCCCAAATTTTGGCGGGCTCTTCCGTACGTGAAGAACGTCTCGGGAGCCGTCAGTCGTCTTCTCACTCCACTTGGAGTTGGGGTTGCACAAAGGCCAGAAGCAGCCATTAGGCGCCAAGTCATGAGGCCAAAAGACCCGCTGCCACGGCAAGACACGTCTGGAGTCATTTACCGGATCTGGTGTAGTTGCGAACAAATCAATTATGTCGGAGAAACTGGGAGATTACTCCGTACGCGAATTGCCGAGCACGCAGCAGCAGTGAGGCGGGGAGACGCTAACTCTCAAGTGGCGGCACACTCGACGGGACCCGGCCATATTTTCAAATTTCAAGAGGCCGAAATCCTCGCAAGGGGTGACAACAGCGTGAGCCGCGAGTTGCTCGAGTCATGGTTCTCAGGCCCGCAATCCATCAACAAACACAATGACCTCCCGGTGCCCTATTCCGTATTGCGATTTTCCCGGGGCAGGAGAATCAGTCACGTGGGGAGGGCGCGGGCGAGCAATCATCACGGTGACAGTGAGCCAGTTTGCCGAGCAATCGTCACACCAGCATCCAGCACGGATGACGAAATCGCGGCAATTAACGACTCGGACTCGGACCGACAAGCCACCACCGCATCAATTACGGCCCCAGCGGTGATTACGAGAACTGTTAATTGCAGTGCGCATGCGGTCCCACGGCAGCCAAGTGCTATAAATACTGCACTCCTGGTGCCACAATCACCTTCATCTGCTAATGTCTCTGATGATGGATTCGAGTAAGGATCCGAAACGTCAGGCAAATAAATTTCTTGTTCCGGTGATCGCATCTTCATCTTCTTAATGTTCATAGTCCACTTATACAAATTGTTTATCGTTTTTACTGAATATCAAAAGCAATTATGAAGCGTAATTACTGTGGTTATCACCGAAGCACCATATACAAGCGCATTAAGCGCCAGATGAAGGCATATTATGAGGCCAATGAAGAGCCTGATTCTGAGGTTCCCTCAACGTCGACGGCAGTTGGCAATCAATCCCCCGAAAGAGAAATGCCTATACTGAGCTCTGAAACTTCTGTCGGTAGGATTTTAAAAGACAACATGACTTTGGATGCGGCCTGGCGGCTGGCACATATGGCCGAGGACACGTCGGGCCTCTCCTTTTCAGAGCCCACGGAGCTGAGCCGAGGCTTTAGAACGAAGTAGGTTTCACTTGTAATTAATAATTTTTGTAGATTAACCTCCGATTCGGAGGGTGATGTTGACGACAAC
Organism: Spirometra erinaceieuropaei; assembly: GCA_902702965.1. Classification (NCBI taxonomy): domain Eukaryota; kingdom Metazoa; phylum Platyhelminthes; class Cestoda; order Diphyllobothriidea; family Diphyllobothriidae; genus Spirometra; species Spirometra erinaceieuropaei. The sequence continues at coordinate 156,245 of CACRXP010000817.1, forward strand.
ATAGTGGAACAACAGACTGTAAGGCGAATAGCGGGTTGGCCGGCGCCAACACCCATACTTCAGTAAGTAGCAGTACATCTGATGGTTTTTAGGGCAAGACTTGACGAAAACGTACATACTTCCTCCGCCGGATGGGGCAGGCCTTCACCTTTAACGGTCCCCTTACTTCCATAAGCAGGTTATATTTATCATCCATTTCAGACTGCAAACGGAAAAGGATGCTTCTGTGGCGCAGAGTGACATATCAAGATCAATACAAAGGGAACTGACAACATAGACCTTAATCAGACGTCCTTCTTGAGGAGTTGCGACAACAGCGCGCCCTCATAGTTAAAAAACTTGGGCAAATACATGCCTCCACCGTCGTTGTCGGTCAAAGGGTTCGCGCACTGCGCTTGCCGCTATGCACGGAGGACGCCTAAGAAGACTTCGTCGGAAAGCTTAACGACGTGGCCGATTTTCGGGAAGAAGTGGTATTTAAATACGCAGCTGTATTTACTGTCCATGTGTTATAAATGAAACAACTTTTCTCAGTTGTAGGATGTAATTACAAGGAGTTCGTGAGGAATCTCCTCAGTAAACTGCTAGGACCACCCCTTTGTCATAACTACTGTTTGGGTGGCTCAATGCGGAAACAATCATTTGTTAGTAGTCCTTTATATGCACTCCTGTGTGGTAAGTTTTCCTCATATGTTAACCGTTTAGATGCCATTTGCCTGAACCCTACCTTTAGTGATTGCACCCACGAAATTGTTCGCAAGACGATCATTGATTGGTTTCATGGATCAAGGGACCGGTATAGCGGCCGGGCTAAAGGCCGCATGGCAGTTGGAGGGACTAGCGATGATACACGTTGCCCCATACTGTCTCCATCTGAAGACACGGTAATTGCCATCAATGAAATTTACATATTTAAGGTTAAATGTTCATACTGCTGCAGCGAACTTCATTAGTATGAAAATTGTTATCTAAATTTTGAAGTAGTAATTTCCCTTCGTCGACCATGTGTTTCCCCAAAAATTGTTTTTCTTCGACTCTAGGAACGAGCCGTCTATGCGGGGACTTATGGACAGTCCAACTGAATGGCATAAAATTTGTTAAAGTCCATGTATATACTGACACTGGCATTTATTATGATTGTACATCTTTTCCTATTCCTTTTTGTTTCTAATTAAATAACCCATTCACATGAATTCGCGTCACATGTATCTGATATTGGGTGCCGATTAGTGGGTACATGTACGGCGTGGTCACTGTGAGTACTATGCAATACCGTAATACTCAACGTACGCTGCGTTGGTTTCGACGTGTAATATGTGGGAACAGTAAGGCACTGCGCCTCAGGGGACTCACCATACGGGTCGATATTTTAAAGGGGGGCCAAAAGTTGGCGGAATTGTGGCGTCCCCTGCGCATTTTATTCGCTGGCGGGGCCAGGAGGGGCTGTCGCGTAGAATACCCTGCTACAGATCCTTCCACAGCCCCGCCAAGCCCCTTCATAACCCCCTCTAGCCCCTCCATATTTGAGGGGCTTGGTTGGGGCTAGGCGGTGCTGGTGCTGGAAGGGGATTTTCAGTTGTTAGGTTGACATTAAAAGCGGTCAATGGAAAAGATTTATCGTTAAAACTGTAGTTTTTTTAAGAAAAAGTTTATGCGGAAAACCCTTATATATGCGGGTGATACTTAACAGGAGTGAGGCTGTGTAGGGTGAAAAATTATGACGCTCCCCTCTGGATCATGCCGATCCGAATGACCTCACAGCTACCCCAGTAGCCTGTGTCGGGGTTGAAAACAAATCCCGCATGAACTCGAAACTCATATTCATGTATACCAAAGCGCAAAGTGTACTTTTAAAACTGGACGAACTCCGTATCCATACCTACGACCTCCATTCAAACGTTATCTCAATAACAGAAACATGGTTGTTCGAACATGTTGATGCTAGGAGCACATGTACCCTGGATTTTAACCGTTCCGCCGAGACAGAGAAAACAGAAGGGGTGGAGGCATAGTAACATTTGTTAAGAATGGTTTGCACGTTTCAGAAAAAACTGCCCAACTGACTTGTAGTACCGAAGCATTACGGCTGACCATATGGGCACCAGGCTCTCAAGGTCTCGATATCTTGACAGTATATCGCCCTCCGAGAAATGACCCTGACGCTGATGCCCAACTGCTGCAGGAGCTCAGATAATTTTCAACCCGGCCGACTACTCTCATCGTTGGAGATTTTAATGCACCTCACATAAACTGGAGCTCGGCCTCAGCTGACTGGTCTGAAGCAGAATTTGACCAGCAGCTACTGCGTACCTCCGACAACCTGCTTCTCACCCAACACGTAATGTTTCCAATGAGAGTTCGAGGGGGCCAGCAAATGAATTGCCTTGATCTAGTGTTCACAAAGTCGTCTGCCAACATTGACGTTATGAATTGCCTTCCCCGTCGAGTCAGTGTGACCATGTAGTTCTCATATGTGAATACACCTTATTCTCCCTGCCTGCATAACCGCTCGATTCCCGACCCAATATCTGGCGCGGCGATTTCGAACAGATGAAGAAGGATCTTAGTCCTATCGACTGGGCATCCACTCTCTCCGGCGATGTCGAAGAGGCTTGGTGTCAGTTCAAAGAGTTAGTTCACAACCTCATCTCCGACCACTGCCCAATCATTCGCAGAAGACTAACAAATAGACCCCGCTGGCTGACTCCGTCCTTAATGAAGGAAGTTAACAAGAAGAGGAAGCTGTGGGAAAGATCCCTGACTGACCTGACGCCAGAATCCCTATGCAGTTATAAGTCACAGAGAAATCGGGTCAAAATTCTCATTGCCAGAGATCGGAAAGCCTCTGAAAAGAACCTTTTGAGCAGTGCCATGGTTAGTCCCAAAATCCTTTACAGCTACATAAGACAGAGCACACGGAACAAAGATCCCGTCCCACTGCTGCGAACGGCTGAGGGTGCGCAAATCTCCAATGACAAGGATAAGGCTGAACATCTCTATCAGTTCTTCCGGTCAGTCGTGACAAGTGAATCTGATTTTTCTCACCCGCTTATGAAGACGAAGAAACGCCTACTCTCGAAGCCGTCTTCTTCATCCAACCAATTGTTCGGAATGAGTTACTAAGCCTAAAAGAATCGACCTCCCCAAGCCCTGATGCAATTCCGGCCAAGCTCCTGAAGGAGCTAGCTCCCGAAATGTCCAAGCCGTTGGCCTTGACCTTCCAAACGTCATTTGTTACTGGACGCCTGCCCTCTGACTGGAAGTCCCTACCATCACTCCGCTTTTTAAGAGCGGAAGTCGTGCGTCTGCAAATAACTACAGGCCAGCGAGTCTTACCTCCATCAGTTGCAAAATCATGGATAAGATCATTAAGAAGGCCTTGATGCAGTTTCTCGAGCAGTATAAACTCCTCTCCGATGCCCAACATGGCTTTCGAAGTGGTAGGTCCTGCCTCACGAATCTGCTCTTTACGCTCGAACGCTGGACCAAAGCACGTGATGAAGCCAATGTGGTGCACGCCATCTACATCGACTTCAAAAAGGCTTTCCACAGCGTTCCTCACCAACGTCCCTTTTACAAACCGCGTAACGTTGGAATTCGTGGGCGCCTTCTTGTATGGATCCAAAGCTTTTTGGCTGGGCGGTCTCAATGAGTGCAGGTCGGGCGTCAGCAGTCCTCAGATGTAAGCATAGTGAGTGGTGTCCCACAGGACTCAGTCTTAGGTCCCACGTTATTCCTCGTTTTCATATTTGACTGCGTCAAGGACCTAAGCTGTGATGTCATTCTGTTTGCCGACGACATAAAATTGTGGAAAGTTATTCACAATGCGGCAGACGCAGACCAACCTGCAAGCAAACTTGAAGAGGCTCGAAGACTGGTCGAAGCGCTGGCTTATGCCCTTCAATGTAAGCAAGTGCAACTTTCTTCAACTCGGCAGCTTCAGAGCCCCAAGCCCCAGGACTTACTTTCTACACGGCACAGCACTGCAACAGGTTGACAGTCAGAAGGACCTGGGTGTATGGATTACATCTTTACTCAAACCAACACTGTATTGCGCGAAGGCGGCTAAATCGGCTACGGCCACATTGTAACTCATTAGGCGAGCATTTATGGGATTTGACCCTGACTGCTTTTCCAAAATATTTGGCACCTTCGTGCGAACACATCTAGAATGGGCCAAACGGGAAACATTTGAGTGCTTTTTCACGGTCAAGCAGTTGGTTGTTACAAAGAATCCACTTTTTGCCACTACGGACTTTTTGAAACCACTTTCTTACTGTTCAATCACCTGTGGGCCCTTGCGCCATTGGTATTTGCGGCTGTTTGTAAACCCCTATGACCAAGTTTGAGCTCGCGCAAAAAACTAAACGCATTTCTTACTTTTCATCTTTGTTACAAGGGTTTACTTGCTCACATACTGTGCCCTGAAATAAATTTTGGGAGACTTATAAAAGAGTACACACCAGTTATTAAACATGCCCGATTTTGTATAAAACACGCGGAAATAGCTATTATTCTCAATTTTCAGAAGCGAGTCGAAAAGTCGACCAGCATCTTCCGAAAAATCCAATACATACATTGAGTTTTTTTGTTACAGTGCCGTCTAGAATGAAAAAAACCGGCAACACTCGATAGTTTTTTTCCTCAACAAAATCCTCAGCTTACCTTTTTGCCTAGATACTACGGAAATTTATGTGGATTTTGGATTGTTTTTTTGACGTAGCTCGTTACGAAAAATCGTCTACATACGATTCACTTTTATTGTTTGCTAAATCTCCATTTCTAATCTTTCTGGCTTTAGTACTGCCTGCTCTACGTGAAGTGCCAATATTTGTTTCAGCTCTTTTGCGCAACATACTACATGGGTAGGGGGTGAACAGACAAGATTGTGTTGCACGTGCAGATGTAGTGCTTTATCGATCTAACTTGATCTGTATAAGATCAGTTTAATTGAGTCCTGATCGATTTTCCCTTATAAGTTTTTCGTTTTATATTTTACAAAGTAACAGTAGATTGATTTGTGGTGTCAAGACCAACAACGCCATTAGGTCAGGTCGTGTCGTCCTTCATGCTCGTCCCAAAGCTCATATCTCGACTGCACTCAAAACGCCTCAGTTAATGTGCTTCCACGTCGTCAAGTGACAACAGCCCACTCCAACCGAAGCTCCGAAAAAAGAAATGGATTCCTGTTACGTGAACGTAAACGAGGGTATGAACGAGTGGTCGTCATCGAAGACTATAGCACGCAGATCATCTCAAGAACCCTGGCAGTAGGTTTTTTGCCCATCTATCCCTTTCACCTGGCAGTAAAGCTGGTTGGAGAGGTTGGTGAAGACTAGTGGGCAGAAGTAAAGAATTCCATGTACCAGACCTTGTACCCATGGTCGCGCGAATTTTAGCAGCTTGCTCGGTAAACACCCAGTCCGCACAGCTCTGACCGCAAATTATTGGCGATTTTAGCGCTGACAACTCAGCCAACGTCTGACACTTGTGTAAACACTTCGGAACCTTCCTATCGTTGATTACCCATCAATCACTACCTTCCTCTCCTCTGAATTCTAGTTCGAGAAAAGGGATGTGAGATCGCTGGGGCGTAAATTTTATTCGCCTGAATTTTCAGATTCTCACTCGAACCTTTCCGTCTAAGAAAGTCGCAGGTAAGGGTGCTGGACGCACATGGAGCGCAGTATTTTTTAGGATGAAGTTGTCATATGACCACGATAATCTAATTTTAGGCGGAAGATTATTGCAAAGGAAGGCATATTTGGAAGCAAAGAAGAGGGAGCGCTTAGATGTAGTGCACAGAGGCGGCGGAATCACCATGCAGGAGTTGCGCGTGGCATAAGACCGATCTCTCGGAGTGAGAGTGCCAATGAGCGGAAGACTGGAGCTAGAGTTGATGCGAAAAAGGAAGCAAAGGCCAGCTTCGAGTCTTCTAACCCACAAAAACTTAATACTCGCCAGCTGACATCTCTGAGTATAAGAGATACCGGACGAAGCTTGACAGGGCAGTCTCCGGGTGAAAACCCTCTGAACATTTTCGATTTTATTACGGTCGCAGGCGTTCATTAAACCGAAGAAAGGACAGCAGTACTCGAGGACTGGAAGAAGAAACATTTGATCAAGTCTTAGCTTCATTTCCGAAAGGAAAAAATTATGCGATATTAATCCACATATATGCGCGGCTTTGGCAGAGATTCTATCTGCATGAGGTGATAAAGCAAGCTTATTTGTATAAATTAGACCGAGGTCCTTTATGGTGAGGCATTCTGAGAGGGGGTTATTCTGAAAAATTATGGCACTAGGAAGTTTGGCAGGACCAAAAGACATGAAACTACACTTGGATGATGAAAACTCCATCTGCTTAAGCGTAGTAAATCGGCATTAATTTTTTCAACAAAAGCGTTTGCGGTGTCCTTAGAGTATGAGTAAACACACTTGAGGTCATCGCATAAGTAAAAGTTTGCGAATTTCCGAGTTCAGTCGAAATATCATTGATGTACAGAAGGAACAGTAGCGGACCCAGAACCGTGCCTTGCCGTACGCCACTCGTGATCGAGTGAGGCGTCGAGTAGCTACTACCGACCATGACTTTCTGATATCGGTTGGACAGAAGAGACCTGATGAAGTCGAATAGAGGCGGCCGGATGCCGAGAGCTTCCAATTTTACAAAAAGACGTCTATTGGGCACCTTGTCAAAGGCTTTGCTAAGATCAAAGTAAATAACCACCACTGACTGCCGCTCATTACGAAGAGAAGTGATTAGATTAAGAAAAGCCAAGTGACATGTTTCGCAGGATCGTTCAGGTGAAAATCCATGCTGGCTAGAGCTCAGAAGCCGATTAGCTGGACAGAAGTCAAGAATTTCATTAAAAATAATCCTTTTAAGAAGCTTTGCTAGAGATGGCGTTTTGTGCACGCCCTGATAGTCATTAACATTGAACCGAGATCCTGACCTGAAGGCGGGAATGATAATTGACATTTCCCATGTTTCAGGAAAGAATACTTTTGAAATATAAACCGATAATAAATGACTAAGCAATATGGGAAGGTCGGACGCTTGTCTAATAATCGAATTTGGAATCCCGTCTGTTCCTGAGCAGTGTGAGTATTTCAAACGGCTTATGTGTTTTTTAATGAGATCCGAGGAGACATCGATTGTACTAAATGTCCTATCTGAAAGTGATCGAAAGAAAGGGACCGGATCGGACTCGTTAGCAAACAAAACAACTCCGTCTTGCCAGTGTCATCGGTGAGGAAGACTTTGTTATCATTTAGCTGGGGTGGAAGTTCGTGACCACGCTTAGAGGAGGACTGCTGACGGAAGATGATAGCGGCCAATTCGCCAGGGCTCGAACCACTGGGAGCAATTGATGCTCCTTGCCTGTCGCGCGCTTGGCGCATCCTTGAGGCCATCTCAAAAATCTCTGTGATTCTAAGCTGAAATGATAAGGAATTAGTGGATGGGGCACGCAGCTGCCGCCTCAACTTTTTTACTCTGTTCTGAAGAAAATGAGGAACAAGGGAATCTGAAGAATTAGGCTTGAGATATCTACGCAGCACAAACTCTAGGATGTCCTTGGAAACATTGGACATGACATCACGAAGAATGGTTGCATCGCTACAAGAGAGGAAGCCACACCAATCCAATGATCTAATATAGTCATTTATTAAGTTGTTATCTATGCAGCCGTAGTTCATGTAAGTCCGAAGGACGCTGGTCTGCCTTGAAAAGGCAAGCGGTAAGCAACAATGAATTAATACGTGGTCACTGTCAGAGGTCCTTTTTTAAAGCAACGAAAAGAGGAGCAATGTCATTGGTAAAGATTAGATCTAAAATGTGATTATCTCTTGTTGGAGAGCGCACCAGTTGGGACCAATTAGAAAAATTGACAATATCTTGAAAGGGCTGGAATCTGGGTGGGCAGCTATTGGAAACCCAGTCAATTTCAGGAATGTTAAAATCCCCAGTGATTATTTTAACATCGAAAGCAGCTTCCGAAATTAATTTAAAGATTTCACAGAGTTGTGAATCATCACTGGCTAAAGAATTTGGGGAATTTTAGATACAGTTACCTTAACGCAGTGAGACAAATGTTTGCTCATCCACACACCTCGATCCATTAGCTCGCTTACTATCTCAAATTGGTTAGTTCCGGTGAAATACTGACTTCCAAATCTCATAGTCCATTTGTAAGCAGACCGTACTCGGATAACCTGGGATTGGTTGGAATTGGGTTAAAGGAGCCACTCCACACACCACTGTTGCAATCGATCCAAATTATTTTGCAAGGTCAAGGCATTATCTCAGTTTCTTTGGTAAGGATAATAGGCAAAGCCTTTGAAAACCCTATTAATTACATGTCAGCCCGTTAGAAATAACTGTACACGAACAAAAAATATTCACTATTTAAACAGTACTTGATTCATTTGAGTAGCGTTGTATCAGAGAAAATATTTGTAGGGCCGCGGGGTCTTAGTTCAGATTCAAACTGTCGAGGGAAAACAGGGGGCACAAATAATCATCCAAGCGTTTCTTGAAGAGTTGCAGGGACGTAGCCTCCACGACTGACTGAGGGAGATCGTTCCATTTCTCCACTACCCTCTGCGTGAAAAATTCAGAACGAAGATTCAGCCTGGACATTGTTGTCCGTAACTTCATCGAGTGACCACGAAGATTGGGTGAAAGGTGCCACTGAAACATGTCCTCAAATTTAAGTCCATACTCAAGGCCATGTATTATCTTGTAGACGAGGATAAGATCACCTCTTTGCTGCCTGTAACACAGAGGGAATAAATTAAGGCAATTCAGTCTGTCTGTGTAGGATTGGCTTTTTAGACCGTTTACCAGCTTTGTTGCACGCCGTTGTACTCGTTCGAGGCATGCTTGGTCTTTTACTAGCCATGGCCGCCATGCTTGTAGGTCATATTCTAAGTGGGGCCGAATAAAAGTGCCGTAAACTTTCCCGAAAAGGTCTTGGTCAAAGTTTACGAAAGCCCTTTTTATTGCATGCAGCACTCCCATGGCGTTTTTTTGTAGCCGTGTGACACTGCAGTGTTGGTTTCAGGTTGTTCTGTATGCAAACCCCGAGATCCTTCTGTAAAGATTCTGCGGGGAGCCTTATATCTTTCAGGTGATATGTCCTCAGGCTTTCATTTGAATGAGAATTGGTTGGACGCAGATGAAGGACGGCACACTTCTCCACATTGAAATCTAGAAGCCATTTCTTCGACCACGCTTGCAGTCGGTGCAAATTATCTTAAAGGGATCTCTGGTCATTCGGACCCTTAATGACTTGCCAGAGCTTAACATCGTCTGCAAACATTATTTTACCGCAATCGAGTTCCTGAAGGCTGTCGTTAACGTTAAGGATGAAGGGCAATGGTCCCAGAACTGAGCCTTGCTGCACACCACTGGTCACGTTCACCCATTCTGACATATCATCCCCGATACAGACACGTTGTTTCCGACCAACCAGAAACGCCCTTATCCAGTTCAGAAGATCTCCCCGGATGCCGATGGCGCTCAATTTGTGAAGAAGACGTTGGTGCGGGACAGTGTGAAAAGCTTTGCGGAAATCGATGTATACGACATCGACCTCAAAACCCTCTTCTAGAGCCCTGGTCCAGATCTCCAGACAAGCTAGCAGATTTGAGAGGCAGGAACGTACTCTTCGGAAGCCATGTTGAAAATCCTGCAAGATGTTATGCTCTTCACAAAATTGCTGTATAGCGCCCTCTAATATAGCTTCCATCGTTTTGCAAGGGAGGCAAGTTAAGCTAATAGGCCTAAAGCTGCTTGCTGTCATCCTGCTACCTCCCTTGTGCGATGGAACGAGTTTAGCTATCTTCCACTATGATGGCAGCTTTCCTGTTCTCATTGACAGCTCAAAGAGAGTCGAAAGAGGCTTTGGCAGCTCCATTGATAGCTCCCTAAGTATCAGCCCGGGAATTCCGTCGGGTCCAGGAGACTTCTCAGGTTTTATTTGACTGAGGACGCGTCTTACTTCTTCGACGGAAAAGGCGACGGTTTTAATGACGGCAATATCTTGGCCCATTTGAAGCTCCCGGCTCTCTCGGTTCATTTAAAACTTCTGATTGTCTTCTGGGGACTCCTCCGTAAAAACCGACTGAAAAAACTGAGACAGTAGTTGCACTTTCTGTGGCCCTTCAACTAATAAGTTTCCGAGGTTATCCATTAGACACGCACTTTCGTCCCTATGTTTCCTCCTACTGCGGATGCACCCTTAAAACCTCTTGGGACATGTAATGGATTCTGCTATCAGTCGGCGCTCGAAAGAAGTTCTAGCAACCCGTATTTGTTTGCGGCATTTATTGCGCTGATCCTTATACTCGGCGAATTACCTTGGATCTCGAAGTTGCAAATACTTTTTCCAGAGTCTCTGTTTCTTCTTCATGGTCGTTTTTGTCGTCGGATTGACCCACGGCAGTCGCGAACATGGTCTTGTCATATCTGACTTTCCTGTTAAATTCCATATCTCCAGATAATCGACGAACATTACTTTCTTGGAGATCAGGCAATCAGCGCATTCATACACACGTGTAGAAAACAGAATGGAACACGGTACACTTCTCTGCGCACACCAACATGAACGGTTTTCCATTCCGATTGGCGTCACCATCACAAACGTGCTGGGGTCTGCATGTGAGGAAGTCAGTCAACTATTTGATTTGGTTGCTGGTCACATCCATTTGACGTAGTTTATGTATTAGCCGTCTGTTCGGAACCGTAATAAAGGCGTTGCTAAAGTCAATGTAGACTGCATCTGCTAATAAGTCAATTTATAAACACTTCGTCCAACTTTCTATGTAGGTGAGTATGTTTGTGAGGCAGGGTCTTCTTTTCCTTAACTCCGTTGATGCGCATCAATATATTTTTTTCATGAAGACTCCCCCTCAGTTTCGCTTCTATTACTTTCCTTCATTGGTTTGCAACAAATGCATGTAAAGCTCACTGGTTTGAAGCTTTTGTTAAGGCTCTCTCTCCCCCCATATATGGTGCCTATATTAGCTAGCTTTCAATCAGAAGACAAAACTCCTATCTCCTTCGAAATTTCAAAGATTTTGGAGAGCGGGGAGGCCAGTTTGTCCACAAGTTCATTCAGAACTTTTGTGGATATTTCGTCGGGACAAGGAGGTTTAGTGGGTCGGAGCTATACCTGAGTTTTCGCTACTGCGTCTGTTCTAAACATAACTGGACTAATAGTATTTCTAGAAATGTGTGGAAGGGAGTTATCCCCCAAGGAAAAATCTGCTACAGAAGATGAACTGGAATGCTGTACAAGCACCTGACTCAGGCAGTGATTGGCTCTTCTTCAAGAACGTAATGCAAGATTAAATAGAGAGCTGCTGCCCATTTAGGAGGAAACCGAGCACTTTCCGACCAGAAAGTGTTACGTCAGAAATAAAGAAGAACCTAAGCCTGAAAGGGAGATTTTGGAAAACTACGCCAGATGTCAACAACCAGCGAATTTCGCTGACTATAAAAAACAGAGAAATGCATGTCGGAATCTGTTGAGGAGGGAACGGGCGGAATTTGAGTCAAAACTACTGAAAAATATCCCGCAAAATTCCAAAAAATATTTGGATACGTGAATAAAGCGAAACTCAACCGGGACTGCATTCTCTGTCTAAAAGATCACCAGGGAAATACGTTGCTTGACAATTCAGATAAGGCGAACGTGTTGTCCGGTTTCTTCACGCCTGTGTATAGAGAGGAGTTGGCTTTTGATAAAAGAGCTCGTCCCTCAGTTGTCATATCAAGAAATACAATTAGCACGGTGGACTTCACAACAGACACGTTAAGAAAAACTTTGAGTCAACTACAGCACACTAAATCCCCTGGTCCGGAAGGCGTGCTCGCAAAAGTCCTCAATGAACTCTCAAATCAGCTGGCCTCTCCGTTATCCAGGGTCTTCAATACTTTGATCAAGACCGGGGCTCTGCCTACCGACTGGGAAAAAAACAAATATCAGCCCCATATATAAAGGTGGCGAGAGAACAGCCCCAAATAGTTTCAGACCAGTGGGTCTCACAAGCATCTGTTGCAAACTGATGGAAAAGGTAATAACAACGGGGCTGATGCGGCATCTCGAAGAAAACCATTTGCTCAGTTTGCATCAGCGTGAATTTCGAAGGGGTCTATCCTGTCTCAGTAACCTGCAATATCAATGGAGAGCTGGAGGAAATCAGTCGAAATGGGTATATCTGTCGACGTCGCGTACATTGACTTTAGAAAGGCTTTTGACAGTGTTCCACGCAGACCACTTATATTTAAAGTACGTCAAGTGGATGTGAATGGAAATCTGTCGAAATCGCTAACCGATTTTCTTAAGGGCAGATCTCAGCGTGTGTGCATCGGAAAAGCTTAATCGAAGTGGGCATCCTTTTACAGTGGCATTTCGCAGGGGAGCGTTTTGAGTCCAATTCTGTTCTTAATTTATACGAACGACTGCCTGGACTTTCTGAACTGCGAGAACGCAATGTCTGCCGATAATCTCAAATTTTGGAAATCAATAGAGAATCCGGAAGACTCGCTACAGTTACAAAACAATCTGGATCGCTTGCGAAAGTGTGTGATGAGTGGTCTCAACATCAACCTTAATAAATGCTAGCTTATAAAAGTACGATCTAACAACAGGAGGCCATTGATATTTGAATCTCACTTCTCTATAGGAGGTCATAAACACGAATTCGTTAACGAGTTAAGAGACCTCGGTGTGTGGATGACGTTAACTCTCAAACCCTCGTCTCACTTCGCCAAGAATCAAAGAAAGCTATAGGTATGCTGGGCGACCTTAGAAGATCCTTCCTCAGTTTTGACGAACAACTTTTTGGCCGAGTATTTGGAACAGTTGTTCGACCAATGTTGGAATATTGTTTCCATGCATGGTGTCCCTGGACGAAACAAGATTACACCCTGTTGGAGAACGTACAACAGAGAGCGACCAAGCTGGTCTGCGGAGTAAATAGCTTACCTTATAAAAGACGCCTGGAAGGCTAAAAATATTTCCTCTATCTTACACACAATACAGAGGGGATATGATCATGGCCTTTGGGATCTTCCGAGGGCTAGACTGTGCTCTTCAGTTTGACGATTTCTTCGAACGGGTGCGAACGACCAATCTTCGAGGCCACCAATACAAATTGAAGATGAAGTATGTCATACTTGAAGTGTGGGCCAAATTATTCTCCCACCGGCTGGCTAAAGGATGGAGTGGTTTGTCAAACTTCTTTGTCTTGTCGGAAAACGTAGAGACTTTCGAAAATAGATATATTTATGCTTGATGGTCAAATATTTACTTGACATACCTGTTACGTAACTATATGCATGCTCGTCATCTAACCATTTGCTAATATAAATTTTCAAGCCTCTGCCTATATCCGTGAGTTCCGTATGAACGATCGGTGAGCGCCCCCTAACATTGTATATTCCCGATCGAAAACCGACAAGGCAACGGGCTCGTGGCCCGGTGAGTAGAGGCGTTGACTTCTAAACCAACAGGTCGCGAGTTCGAGGCTCGGGTGTTCCACACTTCGGGCTTGGGTATGGCTGGCTGACGACGGCTAATAAGCCAGAAATGGCCATTCCAGTCTCCCTTGTCTTTGTCGGCAATACCATTCTGCCTAAATATATATATATATCTATATAATGTTCGGGGGCGCTCACCGACCGTGGATACGGAACTCACTCGTTCCGTTTTGCCTTAAGGGCTCTCTCTCGAGCCCGACCAGCAGCCGCACAGCGGCGCATGATATATAGGCAGAACGATATTACCGACAAAGACAAGGGAGACTGGAATGGCCATTTCTGGCTTTTTAGCCGTCGTCAGCCAGCCATACCCAAACCCGAAGTGTGGAACACCCGAGCCTCGAACTCGCGACCTGTTGGTTTAGAATTCAACGCCTCTACTCACCGGGCCACGAGCCCGTTGCCCTGTCGGTTTTCGATCGGGAATATACAATGTTAGGGGGCGCTCACCGATCGTAGATACGGAACTCACTCGTTCCGTTTTGCCTTAAGGGCTCTCTCTCGAGCCCAACCAGCAGCCGCACAGCGGCGCATGATATATAGGTAGAGTTCGCGAGTTCGAGGCTCGGGTGTTCCACACTTCGGGCTTGGGTATGGCTGGCTGACGACGGCTGATAAGCCAGAAATGGCCATTCCAGTCTCCCTTGTCTTTGTCGGTAATATCATTCTGCCTATATATATATATATTTTGCCTTCCATATTCAGTCCATTGCCTAGATCATTTGCAGTAGCTGTTACTATAGAAATGTTCGGGGATGTCTTTGTTATTTACTATTTTCACATTTGATTCTCTCCTACTGCGATGTGCTTTGAACTTTGTTACCAGTGTCCTCTTTTCCATCCTGTCGACGGAAAAGTAGTCTGGCTGGGGTGACGCACCATAATAGTTGTTTTGTAGTTTACCCTTTGGGGACAGTGTTAGCTCTGCAAGTTCCTTGCTTTCTGAGACAGCTTCAAACGGCCTTAGCCACATTTATGCTGTGTTTTGCCTTAAAAAACGTCCAAAAACAGAAGATCTTTTGGTTTCGACAACCTCACTAGGCCCTTGGAGCGTCAGTCAGCAAATTTCATTTTGTCAAAATGTCCTGTTTGATCCTCTTTTTAGGGTTTCACCAGGAGCCTCAGGGACTCCCACGACTACCAGAAAAAATGAACTTTCGGGGAAAAAACAGCATCTCCATCCTGCCTAATTTTAGTGAAATTGGTTGCATCACAGACTTCAGTACTGCCTTTATAACCGTGTTGCCATTGATCTCAAACGATAAGTCTGGTAGTTGATTCTCGAGCGTCACTCGGGATCTCTCAATCCGAGCCACAATTTCTGACACTATGTTCATCAAATTGGCTCCCGATGAGTCTGCCGTTTAGTTTGTAACGTCCGGGTCTACCGCCAAATGGCGTACATCTGCGATGAACGCTCTGACGCCTTAACTTATTTGCCCCGCATGACCTTTTGCACTTTAGTCTGATGACCATGTTAGGGGTGTGCTGATAAGGCTCCTCCGTGGCGAGATTGACTTAATACGATTTCTGTCTGCGGAATTTTTGAGAGTCGTCGATCACTGATCTATTTCTATGCTGGCGGACTCTGTTTCCCTCTGTTAAGATTGACTCTGAAGTTTGCTTTCAGGATTCGTTCATTTTTTCTCTTTGTTTCGTTCGACACAGTATCCATTGACGTTGACCGCCTTTTCGGGATTTTTTGGTCCTGCTCGTCGATGTTTTCCATGTCGCCCTTATCGTGTTCTGATAATTCGGCATTGCTGTGCTTATTGAGTAATGCTCTTTTTTTGAAAAACGCTCAATGTGCGAAAAATCAGCTCCACGGCATTTGTCGAGTGGTTTTCAGCAGAGCGAAATTATCTTAATCGAGAATTTTTGCAGTTCGCAAAAAATACCCCTTATCGAAGTCAAAACTAAAATGTCTCTCTACACATGCTGACAGCAGAAATCATCGCAGTTTATAATAATAATTTTTTTATTAAAGACACTTCGGAGTCGCATAAAAGCACGTAAAAATAAATTTACATGCGAATTTCAGACGAGGTTGGCAAACTCTGTACAAAGTGCAATTCATAGTTTCTGAATTTGTAGTCCATTAAGAAAAATGATTAGCGAAATGGGAAAAAAACTAAACACAAAAATTTAAAAACGATTGGATTAGTTTTACAGGAGAAAAAAACACTCGCAAAAAAGTAATAACAGAAAAATGCGGGCAGGACTGGCCTGCATGTGGCGGTATATAACGCATTATAATCGGACATTGTTAGGACAGAAATAAATGTCAGCCTTAATTAAAATCGGACTTTGCTTGGGCGGAAATAAATCTCAGCCTCGAGGGGGACGTATGCGGGTCGGACAGGACTGGCACGCATGTGGTATTGTATACGCGATTCCGAACTGACATCGTCAGGGCAGGATTGATACGTCAGATGAGACTATTCCCGTCAAAGAGGCCAGATGAGGGCTGCGCCGTGATCGTTGACAGACCGCATGAGGTCGAAATGCGGGAGATGGCATTAAGAACCGTGAAAATCGTCGCTGTATATGGCATTGTATAACGGATTTCATGAGGGGGTAATTAGTCAGGCCAGGCAGGACAGGCATGTATGTGGTATTGAGTAAAATGTTCGAAACAGGCATCCTCAAGGCAGAATTCATATACCTATCGAGGCCATTCATGTCAAGGCGATAGGAACTCAGATGCGATCGATTACAGTCAGCCGAATTCAGCCTAGGAGGGGGGCAAGGGAGATGCGACCAGACTACTAATATCTGCGGAATCCAGAGGGTTCCGCTAAGAGCGTCGATGGAGCGCATTCTGTGAGGGCACGATGTATGAACTAAAAAATCGGAAAAATCAAAATTTCTGATAAGGGATCCTAGGCAGCGATGCTACGCACAAAAGGGGGGAATGCGAGCGGATACGGAAATTTAGTGGTGGCGTCATAAATTCCCGGTGGCCCTTTTTCAGTGTCTTAGAGAAAATTGTCCGGGAAGGATGAGGAAAATAAAAGTTTAACCGAGTCAGTATTTAGATAAAGGCGTAGCCTCCTCTTAAAAGTATGTAGATAATCTGAAAATGTTATATTTACTGGAAGGTTATTCCATAGGAAAGTATACCTGGAAGCGAAAAGAAGAGAGAGCTTAGAGGTGGAGAAAGCCGTGATGAGGTTTAATCAAGAAAAAGTTGCAAAGATTGTATGGGCGACTACTAGGTGTAAGTGCTGAAATCCAAGGAAGATTTGAACCATTATTAATGCGACAGGGGCGACAGAAGCCTGCTTGTAGTCTTCGAACACATAAAAATTTTAGAATATTTAGCTAGCATCTATCTGAGTGGGAGATATTTGGATGTTCCCTATGCAAGTTTTTTTAAAAAAACGTCTTTGTACATTTTAAATTTTTGAACGACTAGCCTCGTTCATCAGGCCAAGGAATGGGCAAAAATACTCGAGAATGGAAAGTACGAACATACGATAAACTATTAATTTAATTTCAGGATGATAGAAATTGTAAGAAATAAAGCCACAAATCTGGGAATCTCTGGTTGTAATTCATTCAGTCGTGTGGAGAGAGATCAAGATAATTAGTATGGCTTAAACCTACATCCTTGATGGTGGTACATTCAGTCATAGGTGTGCCTTGAAAGGCCACTAGTTGGGGTAGCATATCAGGTGCAAAACACATATGGCGACATTTAGACGGAGAGAATTCCACTAGCCATTTTGAGCTCCAAGCTGAGAGAGCAAGCTAGTCAGCATAGATTTGCCCCGGGCAATGAAGGCTCGTGGATTTATTGAAAGAATATACACATTTGAGATGATCGGCATAGACGAATGATTGAGAATGCTTAACTGCTGCCGAGATATCACGTACGTAAAGCAGGAACAAAAGAGGAATTAAAACGGTGCCTTGTATGACACCACTTAAAATAAGGCTTTCACTGGGAAGTGGAGATCCCACCAAAACCTTCTGTTAACGATTAGACAGGTATGATTTGATAAGGTCTGCTAGGGGGCTGTGAATTCCCAGAGCTTCTAATTTAACGAAGAGTCTTTTATGTGGCACTTTATCAAAGGCTTTAGTAAGATCAGAATAAATGACGACAACAGATGGATGGCCATTACGAAGAGAGGTAAGTAGATTGAGAAACGACAAATGGCATGTTTCACAAGAGCGATCTGATTAAAAACCATGCTGCGAAGGGCTAATAACTTGATTGGCTATGCAGAATTTGGTAACTTTCTAGGCAATAATTTTTTTAAAGATTTTGGCGGGATAAGGTGTTTTATGGGAACCTCGATAATTATGAACGTCAAAAAGAACAGCCGGACTTAAACACTGGAATAATAATAGAAGTTTTCCGTTAGTCAGGAAAGAAGCCATTTACGAGAAATAGTGAAAAGAGTTTGCTAAGTAGAGGAGGAAAATCTCTAAGCTGTTTTATAAGAGAGTTTGGGATATTGCTCGTACCTACTGAGTGACAGGAAGATGGTTTATCAGTTTTTGAATAGTTTCGGATAAAGAATTAATGATGCTGAGAGAGGCATCAGACAACGGAGGAATTAAAGGGATTGGGTCGGTTTCAATGGTGAAATGTTTGGCAAAGGATGAATTTAACATTGCTGCTTTGCCTGACTCCGTTGTAATGAAGGTATCATTGATACTAAGCAAAGGCGGAATGAGTTGGTGGGATTTAGCGGATGATCTTTGACGGAAGATCTGAGCAAATGATTTAGAAGCATTCACGTCATTAATAGCTGAAGACTCTCTAAGCCTATCTTGCGTGGGCCTCATTTTCGAAGCTTATTCAAATATTTCAACGATTCTTGGGTGAACTAAAAATGAGCTTACGCAAGGATCTTTAAGCTGCTTCCGTAGCTTTTAAAGTCTATTTTTAAGAAAGTGTGGGACAGCGGTGGAAGTGGCACTCGATTTTAACGTTTTCCGTGGAATTAGGTCGAGAAGACTTTCTGTTTCGCGTTGTAATATATTATTGAAAAAAATTTAGATCATTATTTGAAACAATATTGTGTCAATGTAAGGGGGCGCTCACCGATCGTTCATACGGAACTCACTCGTTCCGTTGTGCCTAAGGGCTCTCTCTCGAGCCCAACCGATCCCGATCGAAAACCGACAGGGCAACGGGCTCGTGGCCCGGTGAGTAGAGGCGTTGACTTCTAAACCAACAGGTCGCGAGTTCGAGGCTCGGGTGCTCTACACTTCGGGCTTGGGTATGGCTGGCTGACGACGGCTAAAAAGCCAGAAATGGCCATTGCAGTCTCCCTTGTCTTTGTCGGTGATATCATTTTGCCAGTGTTGTGTCAATTGAAAAGTCAAATCGCCGAACACGTGGTTTTAGGAACTCTTCATCAAGCCAAAACTGTTACAAAGAAGTTTAAGTTATGCGAATTACATGACTTATAAATGATTCAGGGACAATTAACATCCATCGTTCCCACGCCACTTGCATGACGAGGCGTGCTATGGCGTGGTCGGCGTGTCGTGGTCATTGGGTTAAGGGGCAGAACTCCAGCAGCTGCGGGATACACTCCACGAAAACGGATACCCAGAAAGATTTATCCTTCGAAATATAGGGGAGCGCACTGCAAAGCCTACCATGGCAACTGCAGAAAAGAAGGACTTATTTATAAGACTGCCTTTTCAAGGGGAAGCAGCAAGTGAACTAGTAAGAAGACGTTTGAAGACAGCGATCACTAGCGCTTTCCCCGCGGCAAACTTACGTGTGTGTTTCACTAACTCTCCCCTCCTAAGCTTGGGATGTAAAGACCGACTCCCGTTTCAGGCCACATCGATGTGTGTTTATTCAGTCATTTGCTCCTGTGGAGCGGGGTACATCGGCCGTACAACGAGGCGCTTGGAAAAGAGAGTACGTGAACACATACCGGCCTGGCTATGCAAAGGTGAGAAGAAATCGATCTCGAGTTCTATTCTCGCACATCTTGTCGATACGAATCACCGAGTCGATGCCAAAGAAGCCTTTCAGATTGTCTACTGGACAGCAGCAAGCTTCTCCAGAGGCCTACGCCAACGGGTGCTAGCTACAGCCGAGGCAGTGGCTATACGGCTAGCCAATCCAATGTTATGCTGTCAGAAGACTCTGACACAGGCGCTCTGTCTTCCGTGGCCGACGCCGACCCCAACGTCGTCCCAACCTCCTGATGCCAGGGTGTGTGCACAAGGTACCCGACGTACTCACAGCCTATGGCCCCTCTCCCTCGCCCCCTTAACCCAATGACCACGACACGCCGACCACGCCATAGCACGCCTCGTCGTGTAAGTGACGTGGGAACGATGACGGGCGTGGGAAAGATGGATGTTAATTGTACCTGAATCATTTATAAGTCATGTAATTCGCATAACTTAAACTTCTTTGTAACCGTTTTGGCCTGATGAAGTTACTGAAAACACGTGTTCGCCAATTGGACTTTTTAATTGTAACATGGGAATATTGTGTCAATCAAGAGTTTTTGTAACATTATTTATCAGTTCTTTGTTACTATAAGCAAAGTCAAAAATACTACGTTGTACTGTTGGCTTTGGGGAAATGGCAACTGGAAGGCGACAATCAATTAGTGCATGATCACTTGCAGAAAGGTCATGACAGAAATCCATAGAAAGAGGGAAGGTGCCATTAGTGAAAATTAAGTCTGATACACTATCATTTATGGTTGAAGAGTGGACTAATTGAGACAAGTTTGAAAAGTGAATGTTGTCTATAAGCTTCTGGGATTTAGGAGAGGAAGTATGTGTGTGTGCCAGTCAATTTCTGGCAAATTAAAATCGCCTACGAGGATCTTGACATCGAAAGAAGTCTCCGCAATTTTTTCAAAGACATTACAGAATAAGCTTTTATTTTCGGAGTAACAAGGAGGATTATATACACATACGACTAAGGTTTTAACGGTCCTTACCTCACTCGTTGTATGCGACAATTTTCGCGGTTTTTGATGTCATCTTTCGCATTCCGACCTCATGCGGTCTGGCGACGCTCACGGCGGAACCCCCAGTATTCACCGTCTACTAGTAGTTTGGTCGTACCTCCTTTCCCCACTGCTCGGCTGAGCTCGAAGCGTGCTGTGGCCGATCGCATATGTGTTCCTCTCGTCTGGCCTCTTTGACGCAAATTGTCTGATGTGGCGTGTCAATCCGGCCCAGACGATCTCAGTTGTGAATCCCGTATACAATACCACATGCAGGCCAGTCCTGTCTGATCCGCATACATACCCCTCAAGGCTGAGATTTGTTACTACCCTGACGATGACCGACAAAAATCCGCTATATACCGCTACCTACAGGCCAGTCCTGCCCGCATTTTTCGGTGATTATTTTTATTGAGGGTTTTTTTCTCCTGTAAAATTAATCTTATCATTTTTAACTTTTTGTATGAAGTTTTTTTCACCCCTCACTAATCATGTTTCTCAATGGAATACTAATTCAGAAACTATGAATTGCATTTTGTAAAGATTCGGCCTGCCTCGTCTAAAACTCACATGTAAATTTATTTCAACTTGCTTTGATGGGACCCCGACGGGTCTTTAATACAAAAATTATCTTTATCTCATTACCGAGGCGAAACATAAATTTCCTGAGAAGGAGGAACTGTTTAGGTCATAAGGCGGCTCTGAAAGTGAGGCTCTGATATAAAGAAAGCAACCACCGCTGCGTCTTTCGACACGATCCTGGGGGTATAAACTGAGACTATCCATACTGAGTGTCGAGTCTGAACTTAGAGAGTGAGCCCAAGATTCAATAATGCACAATACGTCTGGGTCAAACTCAACAGCCACACTTCTTATTGGTGACATCTTTTGCACGACTGATCTCGCGTTGAGAGAGACAATATTGAGCGTATTCCTAATATGTAGGCTCCGTTCATTGCTACTTATAAAAAAGGGAGAGCTGGTGGTGGAAGATTAAGCTGTTGGAACGAAGCAATTGGTGAAAGACAAAGTTGCCGTGGTCTAAAATTTGTGGGGGAATTGCCACATTGCAACATTGTATGGAAACATATTTGAGCAGGATCCAGGAAGAGGAAAGCTATTTTGTTGGGTTAGAAAAATAGCGGGCATGAAAATAGGATTTTGTGAATTTTGAGCATTATATGAGGGGTAGTTTGTGTTAGGTAGCGGGCGTATCGATTTGGAGAAACAGCTTACATTAGGAAAAGGCTTTATTATTTGCGGTTTCAGGCTAGCAATGTGATTCGAAAAATTATCAGCAGCGCTATATACTCGCCTATTGCAGGCTGGTATGCAAGTGGGCTTCACAACTGGCGTCTTCATAATAAGTTGAGAATTCGGGATAGGAAGAGGCAGAGATCTCCTTAAATTATTATCTGGCTTATTTGACCTAACCGCAAGGTCACACGTGAGCGGCCAGGCGCGGGTACGGGAGAGATTCGACTCAGGTTTACTAACAAATTCATTAACTTGAGTACTGGAGGTCGGTTGCGCTTCTAGGATTGGCTCATCTTTACTGTTAAGATCAAGCTCCCTCGTAAATTTGGGATCCGAATTTGAAGAATTCTTACTTCTTGGAGGCGTTTTAAAGTGGCTGGTTTCAACTGACTCAGTGATGATGTGCTTAGTTGAAGAGCTAGATGGAGCTGGGGCCACTGCAGATAAGGGGGAGATTTGGTTGACGCCCGATGGAGAATCTGCTTTAGAGACAAATGGCAGATAAGTAGAATTCTGGGGTGACTTTACGTTTGTTATTGGGGAAGAAACTTTTCGTTGCAGTGGAGTTTTTTCTCGACTAATAAAAAAGTTTATTTCCCCTGAGATATCGAGCTGAGCGCTCCAGTTGGGAGAAAATAGGATCGATTTCTATCTTCGAAAATAGTTGGACAAAAATTGGTGAATTTTTGCTCCTAGATTGAAGTCTTTTAGCTTCAGCGACCCTTAACTTGATGCCGTATGAGAAAAGAAAGTGCAAAACGACATCAATTGGCTGTCTACTCTTAGGAAAGTTTTTTAAAATAAAGTGTAAACATCGTTTGTGCCTGTCTTATGTCTCATTAGCAACCAGGTCATTGAGAGGTATGAGCTTCTCACACCGCTTAGACGTAAGTGTTGGCAACTTTCCTTCAAGATGGGCACCAAGAACAGCAAAAATTGATCCGTATCGAGGCATAAAATCGTTAAGATTATCGAATGCCCCTAGGTCTATTTTACTCATATGTACAATGGGTTTTAATTGGAGTTTGTTATCCTTCAGATTTCGACGAAGGGTTGCCTGAGGTTTCATGTCGAAAGAGCAAAACAAGACTTTAGTCCAAAAGTTCGTAGTGATGATAGCTGCCGAAACTTCAAGGAGATATGAATGAGGCTATGTATGACAAGAAGATAAAGGAAGAACAAACTCGTCAGTTACATCGATTACCTTCCTAAGAGATAAATGGGCCCACGGCTTCGCAAATTGTGATAGTGGAAAAATTACTATTCAAAGTAGGGAAGAAATCAGTTGACTCCTGGACTTAAGGTTCGCGTGCAAGTCTTTTGAATAGGCTGATAGCAAATCAAAGAAATGCGTAGAATTTTGAGGAACAAGCCCTTGGATTTTAGATTTAGTTTGAATAGAATTACATCATGGTCAGAATCCCCGAGTAGTTCTGGCGATGATAGTGTCAACGGCAGGTATTTCCTCTAGAAAAAAATGTTCTGTATGCTTGAGCATTGGGTAGGGAAATCAACAAGCTGACTTCAGACACCGACAATCAGATTTATGAAAGATAGCATCATTGGTAAACATAGAACGAATAGTGATATTCTTTCTTTCCTCCCTTCATTGTTTTTATCGGCCATGTATCCTGACATTCAATATCCCTTAAGGAGCTAATAATAACATTCCTTTCGATAAAACCCTACACATTAGTTGTACGTAAGTCTATATTGAAGTCATATTAAACATATATTCAATTATATTATGTCATAGTAAACAGTCGACCACTACTCTTATAATGTCATATTCACAACAATCAATATGATACATGATTCAATATTATTTTGACAGCTTTGATTGTGACTTACCATTGAATGTTTCTCACTCCTGATATATATTCATCTTTTCCAGCTCTAAGTCCAGACAATTATGGCAAACCTCCAGTAAAACACGAAGGAAATGTGCGTGCCCCTTTACAGCTGGCCAGCTGACTAGAACATACCAAAATTTACCCAGCTGGAAAACACTTTCAAGGTCAGGTCGATATCAAAGTTCTTCAATTTTCATGAAGGACATACCATTCATGCCCACCCAGAAACTACCAAACTGCATAATTCAACTTTTATGTTGTACATATCATTCTTTCTTCAAACTTTTGTGATTATTTTTCCTTGGAGCTCAGGTTTTTTAACATAAAACAAACTCTCAATTCGCGCTCTGTTAGCTAAAGAGGTACCCAAGACAAATGCAGTCAAAGTGCAGTCAAAATGGATGAGTTTGTTTGAGGTTTTTTTTTCCTGTGTTCAAGGGAGACTGAAAGTGCCCAAGGGGCGCTATAATAAACCTATTCTATCGACAGTCATATCTTCGTGTATGTCTCGAAGCTGTTCGGGCTGGATGGTGGATGTAAACAGGCTTTAGGAACGTTGAAGTCACTTACAATTAGATAGTATTCAATGGCATACAATGCCTGTGGCAGACAACCAACAAAATCCTCATTGGCGTTGAGTAGGCCACAGACCCAGAAGACGAGTAAAGAGTACCTGTTCTTTATAGTAAGTTGAAGCCAACAGATCAAATCTACTTGGGGCTACTAGTGGAGTGAACAAGAGTGTGGATGCAGTCTATCGTTGAATTTGTTTTCCTCAAGATCGACTGCGGCCGAGTTCCATTAAGAGGTACCTGCTTTTTGAGAGGGTTAGACAGTATGGTACATCGAAAAGGACTCCTTCAGCTGAATGGAAGGAACCAACACATTAAAATGAACTGTCAACGCTTCAAAGTTCTTTAACTTCCTTTGCAAGTGTGTGAGATCGGGAAAGAGAGAGAGTGATTCTACCTACGGCAGAATTATTTTGTCATGCCCTTATTGACAATCCGAGGTCGAATTTCAAGAAATCAAAAATAGTAGTGAGTATGGGCATTGCGATTTTGCAGGCGTTGTCGTTGAAAATCTGCTACCACGAATCTACAACCACAACTCAGCAAAAATAATTGGGATCTACTAAGAGCAGACGAATGAATTGAAAAACTTTCGCAATATAAATTGGAGTCTGCATCTTTAGCGATTGCGCAGCCCATTCTTTCAATTTGTTTGGAGGTGGATCCAACAGCAAACACAGGGTCACTGGCCAAGTTTCTACTTAAACCGGCTTTCTTATTCTAGCAGCAGAAGCCCTGTTGTTGCTGATGGTGGTGTATTCTTGTACAATTTACAAAGCCGGCGGTTCAATACCGATAAATGGAGCCAACATTTGCGGGATTAATCATACCTTGGGGAGTATATGAAGTCTCGAAATATCTGTTGTGTGCCCGACCATGGTTCTTTTATGGTGGGATGGCGGAGAGATTTTTGGACCCCTAAAACTAAAATGTTCGGCGAATATGGAATTGGATCCAACCTGTGCCAGCGTTTTAGACCTCTCGCTCCATACTGACAGAAGCACTGCCAAAGTTGTCCACGTTTGCGAAAATTATCGCAAGCAAACGTATATTAGTATTCGGATTCCTTCTGTAAGGATATTCGCAACCGCAGTGTCAAGTAATTGTGGCCGCCCTCAAGTAAAATTGCGATTTAACCATATACCCTGACTTCACATTCGCAAGTATTACTGTCTCTCCGTAGTTTCAGTGAACGAACTAGGCCGTCATGATATTAAAATATTCAAATACTTCTAGAGGTAAAATATTTTGTCAAACACACAGAGGCACTCAAAGGAAGAGGAAGTGATCGTTGCAACAATAGGCTTATTGTCCTGACGATTCGGATTATCAGTCGAATCCTTATTTGTGACTGTTTTTGATGATGTATTCGAGTGAGAATCCAAAACGTCAGACCAGAAGACTTTTTGTTCCAGCGCTCACATCTTTTTCGTCTGACCTACTTTTTGGAATTTGCCTGCTCACTTCTATTGACATCCACATTTTTCTTAGTCAAAACATCTGTCAACTCCTTAACAGTCACGCTATTAGCATTGACTTCCAATCTGTTGCATTTTGCGTTGTTCGCTGAATCTGAGCGATACTAACAACTCTAACACGCTAGCTCCGGAGTCCAAACAGCCTGATAAATTGCCACCTTTCATTTTTATGCTAATACAGAAAGCATAATTTAAAAGCTTCTCCGAAATGCAAAAGATATCATTCATCCATGATAGGCGGTTCTGACACATCGCAGTCAAGTTTTCCGACGCTAAGGGCTACCGTTGTTCCCCCGCACCAAAACCATGGCGTACTAGCACTGTTTTGTCTCCCAGGAAGAGGAATAGGATTTGTGAAAGGACTTATCACACTACAACCAAGCTTTATCGTTACTTAGGCAAGCAGGAAAGGCTGGGTGATTTCCTTACATCTAAGCCTCATCAAATGCCGCAATGCATAGACGTTAGATAAACATATGAGGCACTTACCTGAAAAGAGAGGTACAGAGACAGCACGGAATGTTTGCCCGATAATTTCAGTTCCATTACGTTCAGCGTATTTGAGGAAAGTAGACATTCGTCTTAGAATTCCCTATTTGTCACATACAAATCGAAATAATTAGCAACAGTGTAAAGGGCTTTACAGGGTTACCTGAAAACAGACTTATTTACACACAAGCACACTTGTTTTAAAGGCAACCTTGTCACAAAGTCGTTTGTTGCTGCGACATGAGTCTTTTAAGGCGGTCTTCAAATGTTTTCATAAATTGGGCTAGTACAACCTCCTCAGGCGGGCTACTTTATGGTTCCAATATATGGTATCTGAAAAATACCTTTCCGCATCAAATCTTTCTTGGGGAAAACATTTTAATGGGATAGCTCTGGAAGTTGGTTGAAGTGAGGATTTCTAAGAAGTCCGCACACTGGAGGATACAATCCAAATCGACAGTTTAACTGTCTTGACCCTCCTGTCCCTCGTGAGGTCCACAGCAAGCTGGGAGCAAGCAGACTTGCGCAGAACCGACCGCACACTCTCCTGCCAACTTAAATCGTTATCAAGATATAGTTAAGAAGACCGGAGGTAACGGAGACCTTACAAACATATCGAAGGCTTTTGGAGCAGCAGACTTAATCGAAAACTGCAGGTCCACTTGACGGCGTACAGCATTTTTATTGGAACCTTAGCCGCTTTGCAACAGTGTGTAGCAGTCTTTAGAGTGCCTATAATCAAAACACTAACACCTTTCTGCAATTCGGTCTCTCAGAGTGGTATTCTGTTCGGATAGTAGGCGCGCGTATCGATGACCTAGTTTACATTTCCGAGAAAAAGCATGCGACATTTCTTCCAGTTGAATGACGGCAACCACCTGCGGCACCACTCTTCCAGGCGCTAAGGATTTAGCACGAAGCTCTCTTCATCTTCAGCACTATGAATAACATTCCGGCTTCTTATGTCACACGCAAGAATGGTAAATTGACTGTCCAAATCTTGTACATAATCAATAATAAAAGAGAGAAATATGATCAGTCCCAGCACTGAACGTCCCGCAACTTTTCTCTCTATGGCTGTCCGCCTTAATTGCTGTTGATTGATAGGTCAAATCACGGAAGACCGACAAGGGAATTTTTGACCCACTTAAGAAGTGTATTGCTGGTACCGATTAATGTCGACTTATACAGGAGACGTCGGTGCGAACAGTCTTCGGGACTTTTATAGAATCAATGCACGATATGATTTTCCATCAAGCGCCCTTTTCCGGTTTCGGATTGCGTGAAGCAAGTTCATTACGCACGATCGGCTTGCTATCTGGCCCAGTGCAACGGATTTCTATATTTCTGATACGCAATGCAGTACTGGTCTTGGTTTCCATAACCGTAGGAATTCTAACGAAGATTAAAAAAACTTTTCCTGACCATGACCTTTTTTGATAAAACCGTAGCCTTCTGTTTGACTCATAGTTGAAGTATGTCTTACACCTGAATGGCATTATGAACTTATCCATGGCGTTTATCTGCGCTATTTACATCAGAAGGTCAGACGTCCCCGTACCCGCGGGTTTTTGTCAAGAGCGGGTCTCTCACCCGTCTATTTGCCATATCCACCCTGATTCTGGTGGATACTGTGCCCACTCATGATGCATCGAGTTGATGTCTGCGACAGATGCATATTAGCGTTTTTTACCGACACTTCATATGACTTGCAAATCAGTTAATATTTCAAGCCCGTCTTTAAATCAGTGTCTGGCGGGCATTGCAGCAAATTATTATTTGCGTCCCATCACCATATTGCGGTTATCTTCCATTTTATCACCGTTGTCCTAGATTTTGTTGTCAGAATGTGGGTATTTGGGCGACTAATGCATATTATCTGCCTGCAAATGACTCCAAGATACTTTCGGTTAAGACGAGAGTTTCGTGCAGGCAACGGCACCAAAATGCATGCTTGTAAGGCTCGAACGCGAACTTTTTCAACAGTCCCAATATGTGGTCAGCGGCTTAGCCGGAGTTTTCGGTACCTTTCAGAGTACCCTTGATGTGTTCACGCATAAAGTCTTTTAATATGACGGCTATTCCCTATAGGGAGTAAGCAATTAATCTATTTTGAAATTAGAATACAAGGACTACTCACTGAACTGAACTCATTTTGGTGTGAAACTGTCGTATTAAGTCACAATAGCTCTTCACTCTGGCACCTTTACGTTGGTGGTGCTGTCGTTATGATCAGAAAGAGCGGGCCATTAAATTTTGACTAACTGTTCAGCACCATCTTCATTAATGCAGCAGGCAACATATGCCTTAGGAAGGGACCATAAATTTAAATAGACTGACAGAATTCTGTCAGCTTCAAAGCATTTCGGCTCCTGATAACAACAGAATGGTTTAAGCCCTGATTGAGATGTGTCTCCTTTTCAACGAATTTGTTACCTAGCATAAACGAATGCCATTCACTAATCACTCGATTTCCTTCTAGTGGCGTCAGCCAACTCCGCAAATTGCCATCATCACCGATCAGACAGTGTGATTTAGACCCAGTCCGTGGACAAAATTAGCCCCCAACTAGTCGAAAACAAACATTTCACACGATTTGTTGCTATTTCTTGGTCTCTGAGGTTTTTTTCATGTGTACAGATTCAAAAACAGACAACTACACCATCTGCCAGCGGTATTGATATGTTAATGTCTGCACTATATATAAAGTCACCGATCATATTAGAGACATCCTAGCTCCTTTGCACGTTGGAGCCCAATCTACAGCCGCCGTCGTAGAGAATATATAAGAGAATGTGGATGGCCACACGTGTGACTAGTCATACAAAACTCTTGTATCTGGATAAGCTGGGCTTCGACTTTATTGATTAGGGCTGGGATTGTTTTTTACCGGTCCAGGTGCCATACATGGTGTGCTC
The DNA here is from genome assembly GCA_902702965.1 of Spirometra erinaceieuropaei. Lineage (NCBI taxonomy): Eukaryota > Metazoa > Platyhelminthes > Cestoda > Diphyllobothriidea > Diphyllobothriidae > Spirometra > Spirometra erinaceieuropaei. The sequence continues at coordinate 185,311 of CACRXP010000817.1, forward strand.
GTCACACATTGATCAGTGTTAGCACGAAATAAATATATGCAATTATTAGGAGGACCGTCTTCTATGCCCCAGTTGGGCGGCCAAACGTACATAACTCCAGCGTTGGATTACTGGTTATTTTAACCCCAACTCTTTGAGCACTGACGACGAGACGATCATTTATCGGCGTATGCTCGTTGTTTCGTGTCTTGACTCTCAATCAAGTACCACATACAGTCGCGGTAGCCTTTGTTAGTGCAGAATAAATACTGGCAGTGACAAGGACTTATCTGCCTTATTAATCGATAGTATCCAGCAGTATCCAACGCCTGCTCAGGATGCCCAGGATAAATATTAAATTGAACACACCCGTACCTTGTTTGTTTGCAATCCTGAATATTCTTCATCATGAAAAAATCGTTCACCGATGTAATTAAAGTACGGAGCGCATCTGTTTCGTGTTTTTACAAATCAACTGAGTACAGTTGTCGGCATTTTACAGAGTGGCAAAAAAGCACTTGCTTGTGCCTCCTGTTATCTTTTACGGTTTCACTTCTTTTTATTGAATTAGCTGCCTCGTGAACGGACTGAAACCCTTATACACCTTATTCTTTCTATTTCAGGATGAAACTCCGGAAGATCTGTCTATTCATCTTGATTGCAGTCGTTGCTATCCTTATTTTTTACATACGTTACAATGGCCACCATCTCAAAAATGAACTATCTTTCGAAAATTTCCTTAAAATATCCTCAGAATTTCGTCATAGCAAGCCGTCAGATGTTCAAATAAAAAATGTCATTGAACAGCAAACTACCCCTTCAATTGATTATGGCTCGTTGAGTAGACAGAGCGTCAGAATTATTCGTGAGCTCCACCGTATGATAAATAATCCGATGTTGGAGCCGAAAGAAATGCGTTCTTTGCACGATCTTGCGACTCAGATGTTGGAAGCAAGGCTGGATTTGATGGATGAAATCACTGGTCAGTCTGAGTCTCGGCGTCATCGTTTATTAACCCTTAGCTACCGTCTGCACGAACAGCTGCGCCGCCTACAAAATCCTCGAAATTGTGATACAGCACAGTTCATTACTACTACCTTCCCAGACCGCTGTGGCTTTGGATGTCATGCCCATCACATGTCCTACGTTCTTTCAGTTGGCCTTGCCCTTAACCGTACTCTTTTTATTGTCGGTGACCTGTGGAAGGATGTATTCCTACCTATCACTCCCTGCCCAAACCCTCTACTAGGACCAAATCTAACAAAAGGACGGACCATTAACTGGGGCATGTCCAGACATGTTAAGTCTCGTTTCAATCCGCCCACTTTGCCTCCAGAGTGGGCTACTGCACTGGAGGGTCTCCACGGGGACCCGTTTGCATGGTTCAGAGGCCAGCTTCTGGCCTTCATACTCCGTCTCAAAGACGAGGCGTTTAAGTGGCGTCTAGAGGCCGAAATCAGGGACATACGGAGTCAAATGCCGTCCGGATACTTCAACTGCCCTGTTGCTGGTATTCACGTACGTCGTACGGATAAAATTCAAATGAAGGAAGCTGAATTCCACAATCTGTCTGAGTACATGCTTCCAGTGGATCGCTTTTTCCAACGAAAACTAATGGAGTATCAGTTGAAGACAGGAAGTAATGTGTCGCCTCCCTGGCCTAAACAAAAGAGGGTGTTTTTGGCCTCCGATGATCCATCTGTCTTTGAGGAGGCCAGACGGTCATATCCAGACTACGAGTTCATCGGTGATGAAAAACGTGCCACATCGGCCTTCAATCATTCAGTTCGTGCCACACTCGGAATTTATACCGATGTTCGAATGCTGGCCAGCACTGACTTTCTATCCTGCACTATGTCTTCTAATATTTGCAGAATGGCGTATGA
>CACRXP010000817.1:187352-203654 GCA_902702965.1 Spirometra erinaceieuropaei
TCTGCCGCCGCTACCACCGCCATCGTTCGGCCAAGTCCAGCGGTTGGCTGAAAAGGATATCAGGATGGGGAATTTATTCTGCATGGAAGCCCAGACCAACTCGTCAGACAGCAGTGTGTGCTTGTGAGTCAGGAATCGGGAAGTCAGTGTTAGGTCAGGTCCATAAGCCAGTCTGTGGTGTGTGCCGTTTCTATATATGCGTCGCGTTAGATTAGGGCTGCTCATTGCATCACGCGCGGGCACGCCCCCCTAAGTGTGCGTTCTACTAGACGGTGCTCGACGACCGCATCGGTGCGAGCGCACATGTGTCCAGCTGTTGTCAACGCATGTGGAAAAGGAGGAAGTGGCTTTGCAGCGGCGCATTCGTGATGGTGGGTGGCCTTGAGTTTTTCGAGTCTCGAGACAAGGTGGGCGGTTCGAGGAAAGCGGTCGGCAGAAGTCGCAACTGTGTATTACGTAATGCGCTTCGATAATCTCTGGAAGTACAGATCACTGTGTTTGGCAAGGTTATCGTTCGGCAAAATATAAACAACAACAGGGCACAGGACAAATGCGTTCCTGATGCCCCCTCCACGCCGTGGAACCGGCCGAATCCGCATTGGTGTCAGCCGAGGCAAGTACAAATGTGTAGTCATTTTGGGTGGTTGAAATAAAGAGATCAATCCTGCCCCTTTCAAAAGCCAAATCGTTCCCACTTTTGGAAAAACGATCCGCGTTTTGTTCACTGCCCTATTTTCTTAGTTATGGATCATGAAACTATAACCAAACCTTGTTCTTGTGTAGAGATTTTTTGCAGCAAAACATCATAGACTAGGTTGAACTGTGCTTTAGGGATCTGTACGTTACTGAGATTAGGGCAATCAGAGACCAGCACACTATCTTCGAAAGTTCTGCCCTCGGGTTTATATGTTTTCAAATGTAACGTCTGATGCTTCGGCACCGGGGATGTTTGTCGCGACCTAAAGCCATAACATCAGTAAGGAGAAAGCGAGAAAGTTAAATTTTGAAGTTTTCCAGGACAAAGGGTTTGAGCCATATCTGAGGACAAAGATCATGTCATGGTCTTTTGCTCGACAGCTGCAAATATGCTCTGTGCTTTTTGGTCGTAACCATCCTCCATTTCTCTGTCCGTCGACATTATTGTCGAGGAAGTTCAATCTTGCCTACATCTTGGTGGTACCATGCCTGATCACTTGTAAGCCCTTCAAACTGAGCATATATTTAGCAAGGTCAGCAGACATGCACATCAAATGCGATACACCCCTACCACGCTCTTCTACCTCCAATCATTGTGAACGTTTGCGTTCTGCCTCATGTTCCTTCGTCATTTTTTTACGTGTTCCTATGAAAGAATAGCACCCACTTTTAAGACTTTCTTTATATGCTGTTGCTTCTCATTCCCTCATAGTAGGCATCGTAGCTAGACATAATTCCATGATTCTCGTACGCTTTGCTGCCTGCTCATTACAAAATCGACCCGTTCAAACCGCCAGGGCCTTAATCTCACCTCTTATCGTCTGTTACCTATCGTTATCAGACAGTGTCATACGTGGCACGACTTATGACTCGCGATTAAACCGGAATGAGCAACCTAATATCTGACGTGTCGCATTGGTTGTCTCCTATTTTTACGTTAACATCTTTATTTCGTACATTCCAAATATATTTTAGAGAAAACACTTAGAAAAGTATTGTTTCTTCTACATATTTGGTAACTAGGTACGTCTTCAAAGTTTATACGTAGATAGAATATCTTTCGGTTTTGAAAAACATTTTAATTCCCAAGTGATTTTGAAATTCGACCTACCATTAAACTTGCACTCAGGGTTTCTAAATTACAAGCTGTATATGTTCCGTGTGAGTGAAATCATACATTTATATATGGTATTAAGTAGAAGACATAAAGGGCTCATAAAAGTTTAATGTAGAGTAAGTGTACAGTAAGTGTACTATCTCATGAAATACCGAATACAATTCTGAAATTCTGTCGTGTTAACTATCGTGTCGCATAATGCTATAATATTCCATTAACGACAGATTGTCTGCTTTTGAACAAGTCTACTATCGATCGCCTGCATAAACAACATTTCGCAAAAAGTAATAGTTTAATCGATGTGAGTTTTTCCAATCGAGTGTTGATGCCAAATAAATTCAAACATATCTTAGAGAAGACATATCTAAGCCATTCTTCTTACCCAGATGGTGGGAAAGCACGTCTTCTTCAAAATTTTTATATGGGTAAAGGGTGTATTTCAGCTGTAAAACGTTTTTAGTTTTGAGATTTTTCATGACCATGAAACGTCCAATAAGGAAACACCACGTGGGAAATTTTATCAATGCTGCTTATAAAGTGAACAGCGTAGTCCACATTCATTACAAAATTTTATGAGCCATGCATGTCCTCTTCTTAACAGCATATGAAATGTACGCGGAAAGTATATAGCTTGTGGTTTGTAGACCGTGAATGCAAGTGAGACGCGGAATGGGTGGAAAATTATTCTAGAATTAAGAAAGTTGTTAAACCCGTTATATAATCTTTCGTCACGTTCAAAATTTAGAGAGAACGCAAGTTTCTACCAAATGAGTAGAAAAAAATTTCGTGAACTTTTTATGCAAAATATATTTGAATTTATAAAAGCGTCGAAAATCAGCGGGAAAACGTCCTTTTGCTTAAGTGGTCTTTTGCCGAATTTGTTCTACGCAAGCGGTCGACATAGATTTTGTTTGAAATCCGGCATCCTGACCTGACTGGAATATGTTGGCATTATGCGACGCAATAATTCACATGAAAATTCTACTTAATTAATCTTTTTCGATGAACAGTTCATTTTAGAATTTCGGTTAATTTTTCATGAGTTAGCATATATATGTACCATTTAGCCTATTTATCGGATATCAGAGACGCAAGTGATGTAATACTTGTAGGGTACAGCTGCTCCGCCACCACACAACTAGTAGAATTAAGTACTGCGCCCTCCACTATAGATATTGGTATGTCGGTACCTTGCCGATTTGATCACTTGCATCCTAATCTTTAAAACATACTATCACCTGAACGGCGATTCCATTGGCTTCGGTTTTCAGACTCGTATTGGTGCCTGATTTCGGAGACTATGAGATCTTTCTTACTTCCACAGTCTGCTTGAAGACTCAGCCGTAATTTTATTGCCACCGTTAGAGGGCTAATAAACCTTCCAGTGATGGTCTGATAAATTAACAGAGGACGCGAACCAACTGTCCGATATCAACGAAGAGACTAGTACTGATGTACTTCAAGTGTGGATCAGTGCCATTTCGTTTGCTCGTTTTTACTGAAGGAAACAGTCAGAACAGGGCAGCATATTAAAGTGAGCCGTATTTGGACTTTGACGCCATCCCAGCTGGACTGTAGGAAAAAACGACTTTTAACCCATACACAAGTTTCTTTGATTGTCCAAGTTGTATAACAAGAAAGACAGGCATCGCAGGGTTTCAAAGGTGCAGCAAAGTCCCACATATACAAACGCGCATATGCGGCAATAGTCGGGGGTCTCAGCTTCATTTGGTGCTGACGGAGTCCTCACCTGTGTTACTTAACTACCTGAATATAAATCTGGAACAAGAACGTCCTCCTAAGACTCTAGAAGAATCTCGAATAAGCTGCGAAGCCACTGGTATAATCTTTGCGCCACGTAAACTACAAGACAAATGTCTAGGCCCATGAAACGATGTTTTAACCACATGCCAGACTTTTACTAGAGTTTTCAGTACTGCAAATTGAGACGGCCTCTCGAACCGCAGTGCGGAATTCTAATGTCGCGATGATGACCTGGCAGCTTCATGATGCCCTGAGGCGGCGGGTGACAGACGCTGGATCAGAATTGCAGGAAGTTAAGGCACCAAATGGGACGACTCAGTGTTGCGCCCCTGCCTCAACCTCCTTGAGTCTAATTTTCTCCACAGTGAGGATGGGCGCCTGCGGGATAATGCAATCAGCCATCGCACTAAAATAGCGAACCAGAGGAAAACAGTAAGCATCCAGTGAACAGCTGTCATCAGAACGACCTTAACCCAGGGATATAAGATCGCCTATTTACCGACGACTATGAACTGATGAGACATGTAACAGGTTCTGAACATCTTCGCTCCGGAAGGTGCAAACGTCGCACTAACCAACAACACAAAGAAATCTTTTACCGCCCAGTGACGGGTGCCAACAATGAAATACATCGAACTCACAGTAATTGTTGGTGGTTGGCTCGTCGAAGTGGTAGACTAATACACCTGTCTAGTAGAGCCATTTCAAGGATCACCTGAATGAACAGTGGGGTTGGAGACCGGATCTCTAAAGTTAGATAGGCAACAGCAAGGTAGAATGGTGAGTCCGGAATCGTCATGACCCCAATCTCAACAGGGAATTCAATATGTATTACACTGTGGTGCGGATATAGTTATTGATTTACTAAAACCTTGAGAAACTACCAATGCCAAGCTGTAAAGGTAAACCACTTCTACAGAGGAAGTTTTCGAAGAGCATTACAGTTAGGGTAGGAGGAACGGATTACAAACACACGGGCTAGCGAGTTGTCCGACATGCCCAACATCTATGTCAGGACGAGGCAAATCCAAGTACTATGAAACAGCCGTGTTATGGGAATGACTGGCGAGCTCATGTCGAAGGGTCTCTTTTTTGGGCAAGCCGCGAAGGCCACTTACCGGCGTAGCATACAAAGACGACACTATAATGATTCCTTGAACACTAATCTAGCGTGCCTCCAAATTAACCTAAGACGCACTGAGACACAGAAGACGATATGGGTAAGAAACAGCCTACAAGACTAGAGCAGTTATTTTCGATGTCACCAACTACAGTGAGCCAAGGCAAAACGGCAGGCATAAAAAATTACGGTGTATCTGACCATCGTTGTCAGTGTCCGAGCTGTATCAATATATAATCACCGTCGACGTACGGCTAAGGCCCAGAATAACACCTTTGGCCACGGTTGGACTGACTTTCATATCAACAGGGCCTCTTCATTTCCTAAATGACAAAAGCTGTCACCCGTCTTACCTGTCCTCACTGTCAACTCACCTCTTCGTCATGATTTATCACGATTGGCTGTCTCCGTAACCATCAATATGGCGGCACAATTAGGACGCAAGGAACACCTACAGACAGTGCTGATTGCCTTTTCCATCAACAAATAGGTCTGATCAAGCCCCCCTCATACGTAATAACATGATTCGCGGACAAATGTTTGTAACCCAACGAACAACTATTTTTTGCACTCTTCTTGCTCACACTGGACGGCTAACTCAAACATCACACGGACTTATGTGGTCACATGTTCAAAATGATAATAACTGCCCAAGTCGCACATGATTTGAACTTACAGCGTCTCACTCATCGAGTTGCCGGATGGGACGTTCTGGCCAACTGCGAACACACTGCGGCTACTCACTACTCACTAGTAGACCCTGCGGTGAACGGTGGCGAGCGAACCCTCATGAACATGTTTTCAGATTGGCAAAGTTGAGAGGTTTGGCAAAATGGAAGTTCGGTCATCTTAAGTTTCTGGCCGAAGGCTCACCAACAACAGTAGTATCTGCGATTTAATTCCCCGAATGCAGAAAACAAGTGAAGTTAGAGCCTGCCGAATCCATGGCATCCTTTGATGTCGTTTCGCTCTTCACGTCCATTCCACAGCAATTAGCGATAGACGTTGTGGAACAACTACTGGCAGAGCGTTATAATGAGAGAGACAAGCCCCTGAAGTCTGAACATCTGCTAGAGCTTCTGCAATATTGCCTCAAGACCTAGTTCACCTTCGGTGGACAACTGTACGAACAGATAAAAGGCACTCCTATGGGCCCCCCTCTATGAGGCCTAATCGCTGAAGTAGTTCTTTAAGGGGGAGAACACTTGGTGTTCACCAAGTATCAACTAAATTTATGGGCCAACTATGTCGATGAAACCTTCGTCGTTGTCAAAACAGCTGACATTGAGCACCTGAAAAAACTACTGAACTCGATTGACCCGGATATCCAATTTACGCGGAAGCAGAAACAAACATCCAACTGTCCATCATTGGCGTGCTTGTGCGTTGGTGTACAACTGGACAACTGCAAACTACGGTATTCCGAAAATCTACCGACACGAGACAGATCCTACACTTCAACAGTAACCATCCTCTGTCTAACAAACGTAGTTGTGTCCGTACTCTATTGCAAGGAGTCGATACACACTGCAGCACGCCAGAATATAAAAGAGCCGAACGAGTGTGCCTTATGGACTTATTTTCAGCCTGTGGTTATCCCAGAGATTTTATCGAGAGACGCAGACGTTGGGCGCCCAGAAGATGGCCAAATGAGCAGCTGCGCGAAGTCTGGAGGGCCATTTCCTACGTTAAAGGGGTCTCTGAAGCGGTCTCAGAACTGCTACAACCCACCAGAGTAGGCATAGTTCATCGACCCCAGGCAAAAATTCGACGCCGTCTGATGCAACTAAGGACCACTGTCACCCGCTGAAACCTCAGCAGTCATCTACAAAATAAATTGTAATGAGGACGACTGCAACTATGTGGGAGAAACCGAGCGGAAATTACAAACTCGCCTACAAGAGCGCAAATCGGCCACTCAGAGGTTAGACCCTAACTCTCAACTAGCAACACACGTTGGAGAAACTGGGCATACTTTTGATCTCTAGAGAGCTACCATCTTAGGTCGGGGCAACACAAAAGCAGAACGGCTAACCCTCGAGGCGTGGTTCGCCGATACCCACTCTATCAACAGGCATCTGGACCTTCCTGCAGCTTACAAAGTCCTACGTCATCATAATTGTAGAGCTCAGGACCAAACAACCACAACGGAGTAAGGAAAGCTGTACGGAGATGGCCTGGCGGCGAGTTTACACGGTGAGGAAGAACAAGAGCCGCCAGACCGACCACCCGCCAAAGGTTCATTCAGCTCCCCCCGACGGAGTTGTGACTCAAAAAACACGCAGTCAAAACGCCCGTCAACCATCTCTCAAGAGGCCGAGGCAGCGAGAGGAGAAAAAAATCGATCAGCATAAGGTCGACCAACACAACATGCCACTTGACTTTTCTGGTCGATTAAGTGCATTTTACGCTTTAACAATGGAGAGCCGACCAAGCTCTTTGAAACGTCAGCATTTAAATAAACCTCTTCCGGAAAGACCTTCTTCTTCCTCATCTTCTTCTTCTTCCTCCTCTTCTTCTTCGTCTTTTTCTTCTTCTTCCTCTTCTTCTTCCTCTTCTTCTTCTTCAAATGAACATGGGTGTGCGCTTTTGACGTCTGATGGGCGGAGACTCCTTGTCACGTCAGCCAATCTGTGCGCCCAATTTCGGCAACGGTCGGTTTGACTCGGACAGACTATTGGTGTATGGCAGAAAGGAATGGAGAGAGGGAGAGCGCGAGTGAGAGCAAGGCTAATCATGAAGTACTCCTCATCAGTGAACAAAAATTATTGACCACGAAGACTGAGGGCTTTTGGAGAAAGTGAGTCCTGAGCAGGACGGAGGGAAATGTTTTAATGTCACCCTTTTAATGGGCCTCTCGCGTGAGATTCAAAACCGTCTCGCCGAAGACGGATGTGCGTGGTGGTAGGAATCGGGTAGCACCAGACACGAAAATATGAGATGTTTTTAGTCTTGCCAGCCACCGTAACCACGTCCATCCATAGTCGTTTTGGCAGCGTATTGGTGCCGGAACCAGTGGTTTGCGGACAGAGGAAGAGGACAGAGGGAGAGGAAGGGGAATAAGACAGGTGTCGTGCAAGTCTGCTCATTAGAAACAAATTCCCGTACGAGTTACAGGCGCGCCCACCCCATAGATTAGTGGAGGTTTTTGAGCTGAAGGTGGTCAAATGGCCGGTTTTCAGTACAGCACATTGTACACTGCGATCAAATGCACTCTTCAGCACTGGCGCAATTGTACCAAAAGTGTCCAGCTTATTCGTATTAGTTTTTCGCATTAAGGTGGGTCACAACTTAAGGTTCTCATGGCACAGTGGCTCCAACTTCCTCAAAGACTAATATTCATACATAGAAAATGGCAGCGAATATTCAGCGGGCCGTTCAGCACGATATAGTACGCAAGGTCGAATTCGGGTATCAAGGTGGCTGTTAATCGAGCTATTGATGGATGGGCCATCATCATCTTTGCTGGATGGGTCTTCTGTTTATGAATCCGTAACCGCCCAGATTTTCGTATACTGTACATACAATTGGATTTGATTTACGGACAAATGTTGTCATTCTATTAATAGGGTTTCGCAAGTATCATTCATAGGCTGACTACATTCATAAACTGACTGCAGGTCATTACTTTACGGGCGTATCACTTCGTAAGGCCATTTACATTAGGTTGAAATTAAAATTCCTCCTAATTTTTTTGTACTTAGCTGGAATTTCGCTTCTCAGCAAAGCCTAGGGAATTCTATACACAAGGCATCAGTGGACTCATTGAAATATGCAATGTCATTTCAAAAAACACTGTCGTTCCAACCTGATACAAACTACAGTCGAAAATCTTGTACTCTAGAGATGGAGTCCTTTTAGCTTTAAAATATCGACCCCGTTCGTTTGTGAGCTACTGAAATACAAGCATATGGTCAACAAGAAATTAGCATATTCACAACCCTTTACATCACCGAGATTTACGTTAACTAGGAAATGTCATCATCAGAACAAGGATTCTGTTCCCTGACGCTCCGGATTCTCGGTTGAGCCCGTCACCAGATATAGTCGGTCGCTTCCGAATCTTCCTCTAAGCTGCTTTTATCGGTGATTCTTTTTCAGATTGCTGCAACCTCTAGAGGAAATTTGGACTGATAAAGTTCGCGTTTAACTTCTGGAATAAAATTTGAGTTTGCGGGCCAGCTTAGCAGCTGAGATAGCAGATGACCTTAATGCGCTCTGTGTGTGTGATGTGGTTCAATCTAGGACAAACATTTGCGTTTAGAGTCAAAAAATACTGCACATGTGATTATTCGTATTCAAATCTGGAACTACTTGTATCCGACTTGCATATTTAACTTCAGTTGTCCAGATTTAAAGTATAGGTGGGTGCTCACATTCGACCGAATCAGACTGATTACATAGCCGTCCGATGGCCCATCCCGCACGTAATCGCCTGATCAAGGCCATTTAAGACGCTGTGAATGCGAAATGTCTTCGGTCACTTGACCATTTGCAGTGGTCCAATTTTCGTTGGTAAGGGCTTGCCAGGTTTCAAAGTAAAATGCTTACATTATGCTGGTACCGTTCCCATTGTTGAAGTCTGTTGATGCATTTTTCTGTAAAAATATGACCTTTGGCTGCTTGTTCTTGGTGCTTATAGCTGAAAGTACTGAAGTGCGTTTTTTCATTGAGGCCTTTTTCCAGATAAAGCATTTTGCTCAAATGGCGATCATTAAAATCCAAAAGTTGTCATTCAGTCTTGTAGTTATTCCCCTGAATTTTAATGTGATCTTAAAAGTACATTTTTACGACGCATAATTTTAACGAGGTAAAGTCTGCTGAAAACACTATGCCTACTTTCAAAAATTCTGCCCCAAATTTGTAAAAATATGGTCTTGCCAGAATTTGATATTCTTAATGATCTCTGTGTGCAGATGAGTCAGTTTAATTTCTTGTTGCAAGTGAAATATGCAAGGCACCCTATTAGTATTCTTGTCCGCCTTTCCCACCAAACGGATTAGGAGCTCCTAAATTGCATTTGAACGAGCGCATAACTGTGTTAACAGTGGGTTAAACAAAAACTATTCCGGTAATACTCTCCAGAAAGTTAATCTGAGTCAGTTTGCTCGCGAACTTTTCGGTGTCCTTAGTAGGACTTTGAGCTGTAGAACCAGCACTGCCCTGTGTCGTCACATTTCCGCGTAGACCAAACTCTCATTCGCGTGCAAATCAACAATCATAAGGACAGTGTTCAGTGAAATTAATCCGCCAAATTTATGAGCAATACCATGTCCTGTCTTGTGTTCAAATAGTTCACCCCAAAATGCAGCCGAATCAAAAGCAGACCACTGGTGAAGTTTGCCATATCTCGGTTAGAAAGGAAAATATGATATAGCGGTACGAAACCAGGTTCTACCTACATCTAGTTAATTGGACAAGAAATTCACAAGCCTACGGCACACATCGTAAAAGTACGCGGCTTTCTTTAAAAAGTGCTTCGTAAGGATTATCGGGAAATGCTACCTCTTTTAAATTCATAAAAAGCTTTTTTAATATAAATGTTGGGAACGCCAGCCTGGCAAGGGAACTGAGTGTAAAGTTTGCGATATTTGTCGGCGCGCGTTTAAGATGTCTAGATAAAGAGTCTCAAATTCCCAAGATTGGTTTTATTCATGATAATAAAATGGCTTAACTGGAACAGGATACATTCTTGTCAAGTAGACCCATGGACAAACAACCCTGCTTACTTATATTGAGACTGAAACGCCAACAATTACATGTCACTTCAAATAATCCCATGATCTCCTTATCTTCCAGTACACTGTGACTGCCTAGCCGTCCATCTGGACATCCTCATCTACGTGGACTTGTTTTTCGCGTCAAATCGATGTTTCGATTCTGTTTGCATCGAGTGTGAGATGATAGGTAGGGCACTGTCATAATTACTCCCACCTTACAAGTGGTCTTGCGCAAAACTCCAGGCGCTTTTAGGGCTAGGATTAAAGATAGGTCACGGGAATAGGTACCAATTCAAAATTTAGCGCCAGGCCACCTGTAGTACGGAACACTTACTCCTTTGTTCAACCGGCCTTACCTTTTTAAGGGGATAGGATTTTAAAGGCTTCTGTTAGACTGTAGCCACCGGAGAGGGGTGAGCAGAATTAGTAAGGTTGTGACGCTTCTTTCTGCCAGGCATCAAGGATTTTCTGAAACTGGCTTCAACCAATTTGTGATTAGAGCGCTTTTTCCTGCTTTCTCTCAAAACCACCTGCATTTTACCAGGTGCATTGAAAGATTTGCTGGTAAACCCCAATTGGCATATTGGCAACTGGGCGAAATTTGCATTTTCGGCTTAGGTTAAAGTCTTTGCCTTCGAAGTGGCAGACCTCCAAGATCACGTTCAATGAGCAGATTAAAGTAGACTCCGTATACCAGAACTGTTGAGGAGGCCGAAGTGCACTGCCGGCTTCATTTGCTGTTAATGCGCTGACGCTTCTAGATGTCTACTAGCTTCTAAAATTGACATTAGTTTAATAACATTGCGACTCAGTCATTTTTACCTGGAAAATAATTAAATTTCGGGAAATTTTTACCAACGCTTTATCAACATATGCTGGTAGTGGATACTGGACGCAGGACTGTTTAAGGCTTTTTTTTGGCTGGCAAACGATATGGAAGCCATACCTACTAATGAACAGCAGAGGCATCAGTTCTCATGATAAAGTCGACCTCCTTAAAATATTCAGAGAAAATTTTCCGAATTTATTCCCTGTACGGCAGGAAATAATGCTGTTATCATACCCATGTAGATCAATTAATGGAGAACGGAAAGTATTTTAAAAGGTTTTTGAGGAACTTTTAACTGACGTACACTCTAAAGTACATCGAGAACGCTAGATCAGGTACGCAACAAAACTCTGAGGCCAATGAATGCTCTGAGTGGAAGAGTGTTTCGTCCTGGTCGATGATGACATAAAATTTACTTTTGTTGGCCCTTCTGTAACGGCATGCTGAGGGCTTGACTAATAGTTCTTAATTTTGGCGTAATCACCCAGAGCACTTGTTAGAACTACTGACGGTTTAGTCATCAGGAAGATTGCAAGAAGGACCTTTAACTGTGAATCATTTTGCGATTCACGGGCTTTGCTTGGCACGACCCAGATCGTCAAATTGAGCAAATGTTTTCGTCGCAGAAAGGACCCACCTATATTTTTCTACGTCAGTTTTAAGTATCCACTAAGCACTTCATGTCCTCGAGTAAAGATGGGTAGAATGTGCACTGCTTCAAATGTCTTTCAACGTTAGTGGTATGACAGTTCATATCGTCGCGAGCGACGATATGAACTGTACCCAAGGTGGCACCATCAAAGTGCGAACGGATTTGAAGAGAGGAGGGTTTACGCGACACTTAACGCTTTCCCTGCCGCCGCGTCAAACTGGCTACGATGACAAGACCAAGTCAAGACGACCGGATGTGAACTTGGCCATAATGTACGTAGCTTTCACAGAAGCCGACTCAGAGCTCACATGTGAGTGGGAGATTGAGACTGGTCCTCAGTCCTCCAGGCAGCTTCTGCATATGTACACAATACTGACCACGAGGACTTAAACATCATGACAGTTGGCAAACGTCCAAGAAACGACCTTTTCTCCGTTGTGATCAAGTTGGACGCAAAAGAGGAAGATAAGATCGTTGAAAAAAAATTATTTATCTGACATTCCAGATTCAGACTTAAACTCAAAATCAGAAAAAGTTAGAGATAAGGGTGATGGAGGCATACATTATGCAGTATTTAAGGCACCTAGTTGTCATACAATCACATGAATACAGTATCCGGATTATTTATTTGAATTTTAACAAAAATTCTAAAATATGTTTTTCATTACAATAGATTTCCTAAGAGTGGTCGTAAGATTGACCATCATGTAGCATATTCCCAAAATGTGTCAGTCGCGTTAGGATGCGGACTGTTAAATGGGCTTTTTCTCGGTCGCCTGCATAAAGCATGCTCTATAAGAAGTGGTTAAATAAGAACCATTGATTCACCCAGTGATTTCTGGTGGCCTTATAAATGTACATATATTTTCTAGAAAACATCCATAAAACCATTCTTTCCTAAAGGCATTCGGTAGAAAGTACGTTCTGTTTAGACTTTTTGTTTAAAAAGGTGTATCCTCCGGTTTAATAAACACTTTTAATTTTCAAATCGTTTTAAGCCTGACCCACAGTTGCACTTGCATCTAGAGTTTCCGACCTACATGTGGCATACTTGTCATGTAAAGAAAACCATACAGTTTCCTAAATTATTACGATGGGGGCCTATAGGGCTCATTAATTCTGTGCAAAGTCATCCGAGAAGAATAGGACGTGGATGCTGTCGGACAGTTTCCCGCCCGTAGGGCAGTCCCCGTTGATCCTCGATAGCTCATCAGAGTGGGCGTCAGTCAATTTAGCTGAGAGGGAGAGAGAGCGCGCTGTTCTGTTTCGTCCCGTTGGTTGCGGCTATTACCCCCTGTCGGTGATGCAGGTCAGCATCTTGCCGTGAAATTATCCCACCATTCGAGTAAATCGAACAGAATCAACGAAATTCAGCATGATTTTACAGAGTCCATCGCATGTGACTGCGTAGATGGCCTTTTTCGGTTTCACGAAGGTGACGTAGGGTCCGATTCTTACTTCCTGACATAATTTCTGCTGTTGCCGAATCATAAAAATCATGTTTGCCATTACGTGGCATTTTTGGACTCAGCTTTACGTTTCTGGATTAAGTTGGAGTCCAAGATATGTGTGCAGGAAGTTATTGGTAAAAGGGCAATGATTGTTCCTGTCGTGTTGAGAGGCAGATGCCTCAGTGTTTATCACAGACCTGTCAGTTTTCATGACATCGATAAATGTTCATGATGGTGGCATCCTGAAGTCTTGGCGGATGTGTATTTGTCGTCACATATCATGAAACATCAAGGTAGGGTTTGGCATGAGCTATGGGCCACCGTACGTGTAGACGTCTGCCGGAACTGCGTTTGCTCCCATCGGTCTTCCGATAGATGACTGTTGTGCCTTGGAAGACCTGTTTCTCATCTACCCCACTCCCCCGCCACTGGTCATGTTTCAAATGATAGGACAGAGTCAAGACGACTGAGAGGAATGTGGTTGGAGTCACTGAGCCCGCGGCTCAGATTTCCAGACGTGCTGTCCCCAGTCCGCGTGTTAAGCTTAGTGTTGTGGACCTTAAAGTAGGAGAGTTTTCTCTATAGCCGAGGCTAGAAGCTCTATAGACCTACTTATTCAGCTCAGCATCGGACATGTGCAAATGCGAGGGTATGCTCACTTCGTTGTCACACATGTTGATGGACAGTTTGATAAGCAGGTTTAACAGGCTACCGTGGCATGTTTCCCGGGATGAAAAGAGAAATAAACGTCCACAGGGGCTATTTTCACCTTTTAGAGGTCTATATCAAAGCCCACAACGACTATTTGTGTCATTTTGTCATCGGACTGCCTAAGACTGCTAGGACAAGCAGTTGTTCGTCACCAGCAAGTTATTTCATTACGACTGCAAGCATGTGCTGACGATACTTCTGAGGCTACACATACCGACTGCATTTTACATAACTTAAAGTTTCGCAGTTAGGTGCGTGATAAGAAACCAATGCACAACAGCGAAAACAACAAGCCTAGGGGCTGATTATGTTCTCCTCCGCACCCGCCTACAGTTTTACCTCTTACTAACTTCGAAAATCCTTCGTGAAAGACGCCCTGATTTAGTAAAGCAACGGCCATCTAAATTAACCAAGGCCCTGCACACAAAATTCCAGACTTGCACTGTAGCCCAGACTGAAGGAGGAGGCTAAAACACGCCATAATTATCAAAGTAGTCAGGTTGCTAGACGCTGTAGAATGAATCAGAACGCAATCAATACCGATTACTGCGTCCAGAATTCGGGTGATGTGTCTAGACGATGGTTACTTTCACCAACTACGTTACATGACGGAGCAGCATGTTGGAGAAAATCACAAAGATTATTGTTCAAACTCGGCAACCTCTCTGTGGCAGGTCATAAAGGTAAGTTACGCTCGAAAATCCTATCAGCTCTTCATCAAGCGCGCGAAATGTCCCGTAAACTCATGTACTGTTTACGATGTCAAGGTAAATTTACTAGCATTTAGTAATGTGGCGTGAGCATCTTGAATGTCTACTCAACCTCGTTGGTCAGGCGCACGAGATTCACTTACGTCTCCCACAATATTTAGAAGAATGAAATCGCGCATGGACTCTGCTGGGTTTTAACAGTGGAAAATTAGTACCAGAGCGCTGGATGACCGGCCGCGACTACGCAGAAGCAATCGTCCTGCTAGTATCAAGTTATGGCGACTGGCAGAATGTAGCCTCGGTCTGAAGAGGTCGCCAAATCAGACAATTGTCTATTGAAGCTGAGAAACTTGGAATGCTTGCCCGCTACATTTCATGCCACGAAAAAACAGATCTCATAATTTCGTACGGTCGCCCTGAAGACATGAACGGCTTCAAATAGTTTAGGACAAAATAAACCTCTAACAGGCATAGTAAAGGCGCCATCATTCACCAAATCAGCACCATTGGCAAGATTTTCGTGAGCCCAAGACAGTCTCTATGACCCCGCTGCCACGTTTCCACGTGTGTCAGGCTTCCGTCCGGTCAGCCCTCCTGTAGTGTTGTGAATGCAAGGACGTATGCATAGAGGGCAAATTAAAACTGCGTGCTTGACTACTGTTGCCTGGGAATAATCCTTCGAGTAAGACAGAGCCGATTTCGCTTTGGACAAGACAGTCTGCACTCGCGGGAATGTCTGAGGCCACTCAATAAAGACAACTGACGAGTTCAGAACCCGTTATCCGTTGAACACCCCATAGGCATACTGCCACTGCTCAACACCCGCCGCTAGAAACAGAAGGGCTGTCGACAGAAAATTTGACCTGACGAAACCTATCAGAAGATGGAAATGGCCTTTGAACCCGCGGTTCTCACTGTTGAAGAGGAGGACAGGTAGAGTTCTCCATATCTGTTTTCGGTTATCGTCGCGTATGAATTACAAACCGCCTCATAAATTAGATAGGCTAAATCAGCCGCAATCACAGCTGAATCTCATGCAAATAACAAGTCTGGGAGTGTAAAATACGCTTTGAATAGTTAAACACAAAATAAGGGCAGAATGAAGTAATTTCCAATTAAGAAGCTGATTCCAACACTGAGCAACCCATCTTAGCGTCATTACGGCCATGAAATCAAATAAGAGGAAGCTACTGTAAAAGTTCCGCGACCTCATCATCAGTTGCCTTTTGCTGATTTCACCGTACGACATGGGCTTCCTGCAAAACACGTAACCCCCGAGTAGGGCGGTAATAGCTTCCGGCCTGGCTGGCAATCGAACTAGTAAAGCAGTCACATATGAAAATGTGATCTCTCGCTAAAGAGGTATCATGACCTAGTGGAGGTTGCTTGCCGTACAATAATGCGTCATCTCTCGTCGTCGGCTTGCGAATTAGGCTCATACCCGTAATGTGAGCAGAAGTAGCAACCGCGTTTCTACTATGTACTCTCGAGCCCTCATGGCATGTGAAATCCTACTCCTCCTCCTCCTCCTC